>CABFWO010001220.1:87948-154925 GCA_902155825.1 Timema genevievae
ATATATATATATCAATATATATATATATCAATATAACCATATGCATATTACATAGGTACAACATTTTGTGTGTATTATCTAAGAATGTGATTATAGGCCACACTAGAGCTTTATGAAGGCTACTTCTTGGAAAAAAGTGCAGCTTATTTTCAGGCCAGTATGGTATGTAGATGTAATTAAAAAACTATGGAGGTAGGCCACAGGCTGGAAACAGTAATTGATGATAATGATGACAAATATGGAAAACACACCTTTTATCAACAAAACTTTTTATTCTTAATAAGTTTCCACTTTTAAGTATAGGTTCACCTGCTTCAATGATCACGTGGTCTAAGGCGTCACTCTTGTGACAAACTAGATTGCCAGTGACAGGGAGATCAGGGTTTGAATCCTGGTCGGGTGTACCTAAGTTTTTTCCCCATAATTTCCACTCTCCCTCCACACAAATGTGAGTACATTTCTTATAAATTCAACCTTACTTATCCCTATCTCATTATCATGATTAGAACATTTGTGTGTAAGATGTGGTGCTAAAAAAAAGAGTATAGGTTCATGAAAAATAGTCCCTTGCATGAGATATAGACATTGCAAGTGGTAAATCGAGCGTGGTTGCCCCTTTCCTTCAGTAAGGCATGGTTTTGTTCAATAGGTGCAAAGCCCATACCTTGAGTATATGAGCTTTCAGAGTAAGAGCAGAGGCAGGAGCTGAATGCATCATACCCAGCAATGTCCCCATGTCATCATCGCCACCTGTACTGAGTATTAATTCTCCAACAATACCTAAAAAATAGAGAAGATATACTTGTAATATCTTATACGAGTAAAAATAAGTAGGGATGCCATATCAGAAATATAACATGGTTTGTTGTTACCTGCTTCAATTCATAATAAAGATAATACATGAAGATTTAAGTTGATGCTCTTAACAGACATAGTTAAGAAACATGGTAGGTAGATTTTTTTAAATGTTAATGTGAATTTAGTATTCAGAAATTGTATCAAAATTCAGGTCTGTTATTTATTAAAAATATCTTTACCTAAAAAAATTGTAAGTTCCTAAACTAGCATGAGAGCCAGTCGGGTCTGTGTGTTGCAAAAATAATCTTTAATGAGACCTAGAACTGTCTTTTCAGCTATTTATATAGATTGAACTCCTAATAAACTGCAAATCCTATTAGTTATCAGCTTTAAGTCATAATAATTACTCCCAAACAATAAATAATATTGCTATATTGGCCCTTACCACTACAGGACCATATTTCTTTATCTTTCCTCCTCCTGTCTAAAAACATAACTGTGGAAACATTCCAAACACACATTTAATGCAACCTAGAGCAAGTAGTCAAGCAACGCCTTAGCGGTAAGCAACTGTATTACAAGTTAAAACAGATTATGAAAAGTAGATCAAGGAAGCACATCTTTGTGAGATAATGTTTGCAAACAAACACGAGACACACGTGTTTCAAGGGTGAATGTGTGACACGGTTTGAGCTAAGTATTTATGTATTCAAAGTTTTAGGATATGCTAATGCAAGATATTTGTTTTGAAACGGTGCAGTCACTCACCAAGAGCCTGAGTCCTACACTCCCAGTAAGGCACCAGATTGTGGGCACACCTTGCGCCCCCACACTCCCGGAACACGCCAGCGTTGCTGGTGTTGCCACTGAGTAGCAGTGTTAGGGCTTCCATCACTACCATCCCAAGACGTTCATTCAGAGCAGGAATCTCATATTCTGTTAAACAAGCAGGATTGTTATAGTCAGCTTACTTTTTGATAAAACATTGAACACGGCACCCGAGCCATACTTGGACACATATATTTCCATAGTTTCAATGATCAAGCTAAAATGTTCACTTATAAAAGGCAACAAATGGTTTCACACTAACTTTGCTTTCTCTTTGTGTCCCATAACATGTTTTCATTTTACTCATAGGTAAAACTATCTATGTCATAGCACTTTCAATAAATAAACTGAATATTGACTATTTGTTGATTTAATTCCTCTAGGCTTCATGGGAGCAAGATGGCACCCTCAAAATAGGCACTACACGATAATTTGAATATTAAAGCTCTTGATTTAATATTTATTTAATTGAACCTATGAAGACAATGGAATGAATAATTAATTTGGCCTTTCACTCAAATTTAATTTTGTAGAAATAGCTAATGAGGCATTGTAATATTTCATTAAATGTAAAACAATAATAAACACAGAAACGGCTTCCTATTAGGTAAAAAATCAAAATATTCTGAATTTGGTGTTTTTTGTATTAAATTAATAAATGAGAAGGTAGTATTTAACAAATTGTAAACCGAGTGTGTATACCCAGAGCAGACGACCTGCAGAGGTGGAAACGTCGAATGATGATGATGATGATGAGTATTTAACATTAACTTTATAAATTTAGATGTTGGTCTGTATGTATACTTAAAAACTTATCTTTACTTGGGCAATTGTTAGAATCCTACTAAAAAATCCTCTTTATTCCAAATTTATACTTATATTTACTCCTTATTTTAGGAATTATAATTTGATATGTGATTTTAATTATTATTGTATATTCTGGCCCAGCCTGTATAATGCAGAGAATAGAGTGGTGACAAGTTTGTACGAGATTAGACTTGAGATTTTCAAGCTAGGAGACCTGGTTGCATTGTGACATCTCAGGCTGTCTTAGCAGTTCACTAAAACATTTCAGGGATATCCCCATTTATTTCATTAAAGAGGGAATTTTTATTTGGTGGTAGATTCAACAGAAGTTGCCGAATAATCCTACTATTGGTGTTGTATTCAGAAAGTAACAAAATGTCATACCTAATAGCACTGCTTATCATAAACATCAAGTTTAAATTTATAAAGTATACTACTCTCTTTATGACTACATATTCGCAAAACAGCAGTATATATTGCACTACTCTCTTTAATACTACATATCCCCCAAAGCACCAGTATATATTGCATCACTCTCTTTATTACTATGTATTCTCAAAGCAGCAGTATATACAGTAAACTCCCGACTATCCGCGGGTAGATTATCCACTTTGCGCCTTAACCGTAGCATCACCAACAGCAGGGGATATGTTTTTGAAAAACACCACATTGTAGGAGAACACAGGGCTACCGCTTGTTGTAATCAGTAAATCTCTAAGAAAGAGATAATTGCCAGAGGGACAAGAAGTTTATGCAATGGTGGTAGGGGGGGGGCCTTTCAGGGTTGTACCTGCCTAATTATCTGTAACAGGAAGTCGACATGCTATCTGACAAACTGATGTTACGGAAAATACATAGCAGAATAAAGTAAAAGGAAGCAGCTGCAATGAAGCAGAAGACTAATACAAACTTTTTAAGTGATGTGTCCATTTTGAGTATGTTGTACGTTGATTTAGTGTGTTTTATTATTATCTTAGTAAGTGAAATATAATGATAGGTTTGTAGACCCATTCATGATAGGTGAGTACTAGTTTGAATTGAATGTGCTACAATATCTTGTTTTACTAAATATGTGGATTATCCGCGGTTTTGTGTTATCCGTGACACTCGTCCCCTCCATTACCATGGATAATTGGGAGTTAACTGTATTGCACTACTCTCTTTATTACTATGTATTCCCAAAGCAGCAGTATATAGTACATTACTTTCTTTATTATTACATATTCCCAAAGCAGCAGTATGTATTGTATTATTTATATATGTTTGGTGAAAATGGTATTTTTCTTTACAAAGAAATGAACTAACTGCCGGGGAATTGGGTGTCGTCTCTGTCGTGGAATTAAGTTAATTTGTAAGTTGAATCAAAGTGTGAGAGTAGAGAGGATGCCAAAGAAAATGATGGAGATTTATGTAGGAAAAAGATCACAAAGGAGGCTAAGAAAGAGATGGGAGGAGCAGGTAAAATAAAGTGTGCAAGTGAGAAAAGAAGAAGGCAATTAAAGGAGGAAGAATAGTGTAGGTATTTTACTAAAGTGGCCCGGCCATAGGCTGGAAACAGTTAATGATGATGATATAAGTTGTGTGATTATATATTTGGTCAGTTAAGAAAATGCACTCTCTTTGTAGGCCTCTTGGTCCAAGGTGTTACTTTTGAAAGAGACTGGACTGCCAATGACGGGGAGATTGGGGTTTGAATCCAATCGGATGTTCTGATGGTTTTTTCCATGGTGGTTTTACATTCTCTCCCCACTCTAATTTGGGTACACGTTCTCTAAATTTAAACTTCCTCATTCTTAGCGCATAACCGTTATTGGTATGTATGCCTGTATCTCGGACAGGTAGTAAGACGTGGTACAAAATAAAAATAAAGTTAAATAACTTAAATTATATCAATTTTAGGGCATGTGTGTAAAAATTTCAATTAAATGGTATACATCATGAGTGAAGATGACTAATGAAAAGAAGATGAAAGTATCAATAAAGGAAGGAATGAATAAAGTAGTTTCTTTTTAAGGTCTGATATTAAATATTCTTCCTTTCTCCATCATCCATAATTTTAAAGTGTTTCGTGGTTAGTAAGTTGTGTTGCTTGTTTCAAACTCCTCCCTGATGAGTTCCGATAGAATAAAACCTAGGTCGGGAGATTGGGCGGTGGCGATCGATTTTCTTTAAGAGGCAACCATTACCTCTTTGTACAATGGCAGCAATGTAAAGTGTGAACTGTGTTCTTCTTTTCATTGTAAAAGCAATATTGTGTTTGTCCCTTTTTATATGTTTCTATTCACCTTTCCTATACCTTCTTCCAAATATAATACAATTACCTCATAAAGTGAAAAGAGGTTTTCCTAATAGAGATAAATAAGGTGCGTCAAATTCAGATATTTTTCCTTTCTCCATCACCTATAATTTTAAAGTATGTTATTGTTTTCATTTGTTTATTGGTCATTCAATAATTTTTATAATCAATTTGATTAATAAATAAGGTGTGTCATATTCAGATAATTATGATACCAATAAAAGACAATCTATATTAATCAAATCAAGAGTTTATGTATCTCTTTGTTTGTCTGTCATGAACGTTGTGTGATATCTACAGCATGAAAAGGTCTGAAATTTCAAAATTAGTAGCCCCTGTTCATATGCATGTGCATCTCGAAGCCAGGATTTTAAAATTTGGATTTGATTTTTTTTTTATATAAATATGGTGTCGGAAGAAATAAAATGAAGAGATTTTTTTTCTTTCTGTTTGGAGCAAATAAAAGGACTGCCCAGGCAACGCCGGGTACTTCTACTAGTATTAAAGAGAATTGAGCCCACTTTTGACAAAATTGATTTTAATAACAATAGCACAAAGTTTCATAAGCATAAATGCACATTTAGATTCAAATTTATAAATAACCAAATATGTAAAATACTTTCAGTAATCTAAATAAAATTTTATCGACAGGTATTTTCATGAATTCATCATGATTAGGTATCACTATGAAGACTCAATTTCCAACCATCTCAATCCGGACCAAAGTCTCTTAAGAGGTGGCTGTTGAACAACATCTTATGTTGAATTCTTATATAAAGCTACTTTCTAAAATGTAGATGTTGGGTCACTAACCTTTTCCCTCTTCCTTGGCCTGCTGTTTTTCTTTGAGCAGTGCTGCGTAGCGGTGGAGACATGTGACAAACACTTCCAGTATCCCAACCTCTCTATACACATCCTTGAAGATTGGGTTGTGCCTTGTAACAGAAGATCGCTGACATTTAACATCTCACTTATAAATAAGAGTTTTATAAATATCATTTAGAATTAAACATTAGGCCAGATCATGTTTAAAAGAAGGAGCCGGCATACTTACCTTAGTAATGTTGAAGTAGAAATTGTTCAGATAAAATACTAAATAAACACAGAAAAACTATTTTTTTAAACTACTAAATAAACACAGAAAAACTATTTTTTGTAAACTATATTTTATTTCCCTTGATGACTGACTGACTGTTGTTATTGGTTGTCAACAGCTATTTCCCTGTTCTTGTTAAGACCACTACATACTACATACGTTTGCAGACACATGCTATTCAGGGATGTCAATTCACACCGCCAGGCTATGCTGGAGCTAGTCCCACCCCTTTCTTGGGTCAGTGTTGTACAGGATGTCCTCCCGAGTGCCAAAGTGTGAGCACTGCACCTACGCTGACAAACATAGTGCCGATATTCCCAAAATATCACTTCCTGGGCGAATTAATGCAATACTTCAATGGCATACAGTGAGCCGCTGATGCGTGGTGTAAATGATCCTATTTAATAAACTGGCAAGAGATATTTTAAAACATAGCTAGCATATGTCTACTACACTTAAGTGTGTAATGCCCTTGGGATACACTAAATAGATGGCAGCACTTGGACAAATGGTTTATAGTAAGGTCAGGAAAGACCTGTTTTAGAATTGCTTTCAAATTTATTTCCTACTGAAACTTAAGAATGCCCTTAGTATCAACGTAATAAATATTTCTACAATGAAAATGTCTCTGTATTTTACCTAAGTATGTTCAAGAGTGTTTGAATGCAGGTAATGCTGCACTTGACAGAAGTCTGCCCTTTCAGAAGGATTGATAATGAAATTAGCTCCTTGCATGGGACAAAGTTCAGTTGAAACACGATAAACTCAAGAAGCTGGAAGAACTTTTCCTAAAAACAGAGGAGAGAGCAAATATAATTTTTAATCGGTGTCTTTAAAATAAAATAATACAAATGCATCATTCTTAGGGCATTTTGATTAAAATGATTAATACCAAACATTAATTCATACTTTAATTTAATATGTGTGAAATAAAGTACATTAAGCTGTTTAGTCTTACTCCTACTACTTCCTGAGGAAGATGCAATGAAAGCCTTGAAATATTGAGGTGTGTGTAAATATGTGTTAGTAGCTTTACCTTTTTTGGTACTCTATTTCTCTACAATTATATAATATTTATTTAATTATATACTTTAGTATTCTTGTCTAAAATTCTGTACAGGTATTCACCGACTTACAGCCATTTGCAATTACAACACTTTTCAATTGCCACCATACCAGGAACTTGAGGATCTTGCTTCGCAGATAAGACACCTTAGCGACAGGATGCTACTACTCGCATCAGTGTTTGGTGATTATTAGAAATAAAAGACCTATTGTATTTATTTTAGTTATAAATATGTTATTTACAACAGTTAGGTCTGTATATGATGATTGCGGTGTAGTACAAACATCACTAAATGAGACAAATGTGTTGCTTCGAGTTGCAACCATTTTCAAATTATGACAATGGTCTGGAATTTAACATGTTGCAAGTGTGGGATATGCCTGCATACCGGTTCCACCAATAAAATAGTATCTGCTAAGGGAAGTGGTGGATGACTGGAGACAATGTGTGAAATTTTTACATATTAGGTGGTTTCTGAAGCACACATCAAAATAATGAAAACTATTAAGATAAGGGAAAAGTAAGAATAATAAATAAATTGCAAGAGTATTAAAAATACATGCTTCAAGAGTTGGGCTGGGTCTACTAAAGTCTATTAGGCATGTGCATCTCGGTGACACACAGCCAGAAATATTTTCTAACGTGTTATTGATACAATTTATAAAGTATATAATAAATATGTAGCAGGCCCCCAACCTTTTTGGCATGATTGATTGATTTGGGAACTGGTGCAGTATCTACCTATCCTCATTTCTTTTTTATTCGGGATAAAACACAAATAACCTTTTGTTTAAATAACTTTATTGGGGGGAGTGTTTAACAATAACAGTGGCTAAATAATTTTATAGTAATTGAAATTGATAAAAATAAAAAATAAAGTAAAAAGAAACCAATATCGGTAAATTTAACGAAGAAGGCCTAACTAAGTAAACAGGAAAAATGTGGGAAGAACTTAATGCACAAAGGTGACATCTTCCTTTCTTCCATCTTCTAAGGTAGAGGTAGTCAAACCACATTTAAATACAAATAGAGTAATATTTTGGCATTGTTGCCTTTATCAAACAAAACGAGAAGAGGGAATACACTTTAGACAAACAGTGAATTACTCCATTTGGAATTCAAAATGGTCATGAATAAAGTGGCAGGAAAACTCGGGGAGGAAGGAATGAAAGCCATGATGTTTTCTGATGACTAGATTGTATGGGGGGAGAAGTAAAGAAACAGTTACAGGAATGGAATGAGAAAGCGAGAGAGTGTGGAATGAAATTCATCACAGCGAGGTGTGATGTGATGGTAATGATAAAGAAGTAAAGCTATAAAGTTGGATGGAATAGAGCTGAGAAAGATAGAGAATGTAAAGCATCTTGGAAGGTGGAAGTAGAGAGAATATAATGAGATGAGTACAGCAGAGAGAGTTGTTGTATAGATGTGTAAGAGACCTGCTCTGGAGAAGAAAAGTTCCCTTGAAGTATAAGGAAGCGTTTTACAGGGCATACTTTGTACTCATTGTCACATATGCAGCAGAAGCACAGACATTGAATGTAAGAGACTATGAAAGTGGAGACCATGGTAATTAAGTTTGTGAGGAGCATGTTAGGTGTAACGAGGAGAAACAAGATTAGGAATGAAGTTATCCTCGAAAGAGTGGGGGTAGAGGGAGTAGGAGATAGTGGCGCAAGCAAGACTGAGATTGTATGGGTATGTAATAAAGATGGAAAAAAAGAGTACACCAAATAAAATATGGGGATGAAATATGTAGGAAAAAGAACACAAAGGAGGCCAAGAAAGAGATGAGAGGAGTAGATAACAAAGTGTGCAGGAGAGGGGAGAAGAATGGAAGCAAGTGAAGGAGGAAGAGTGGTGGAGTGATAAAGATGAAGGAATTTTACTAAACTAACCCGGCCCCAGTCTGGAAACAGTTGATAATAGTGGTTCAGAACCAATTATAATTATAGGATGAACTTAACAACCAGATCTTTGAACAGTAATTTACCATTTAACAACCAGGTCCCAAACCAGTAATTTGACAGTTAACTGAATATATGAATGGATTATAAGAAAGAATGTTAACATTTAGTTACTGATTGTATTTTCTATTATTCTATTATATTTATATTTACTCTTATCTTCATAATTTTTCCCAAGATTCAGATTCAAGATTTGAGGTTTGAAGGTAAAAGTGGAGATTTGGATTTGAGATTCAGATTCGTAAAATAGTGGATTGGACCCAACTCTAGTTCTTACTTGTATCTCTTGAGGTTTCAAGTGAATTTTCTCTGCAAACTGCGACAGTGTGTGCTGGCCCTCCAATATGAAGTAGTTGGCATTGTCAGCGTGGTACACGCTGGAAATGGCGTCCAGAATGGTACAACACAAGACTGCTGAGTTGGATTTGAGGAATACTGACTGGAGAACTTGGAAGGCTTGGATGTTACGCACACTGGCTCCTGGTTCACACAACAAAAGGCTCATGCTAGGGCTGGGCCCTTCAATACTTAAGATTCAAGAATTATAAAAATGTCCTATTTGAGAATTAAAATAATTTTAGGACAAACGAAACAACCAGCACCTACAACATTATTTGACTGCTTAACTTAAATATAAAACCACATCATAACCAAATAATTATAACATTTGGTTACTATTTTGTAACGTAAAGGAAAAAATGGCACAAAACAGTTGTTTTAAATAAACATTGAAAAGAGGATAGAAGGGATAGAAGGAGAGGAGAGGATAGGAGGATAGAATTCTATACACCATAAAAATGTAGGTCTTAAAGTTCACAGATAAAACCCAACATAGCGTGTAGTTGTGAAATGTTCCAGGTGAATATGAGGGTGCTATGGTTGTTTAAATTGTTGAAAAACTGTGATAAATTGGTTTTAGAATCTGTTCATATCATGAATATGTCATTCATAAACCTCATTTAGCGGAATGGTAGAGAGGATTCGGTTTGCAAAAAGTTGTGCTCTAGTTTTCTCAGGAAGAGGTTAGCATAGGTAGGGGTCATGGTTGTATGTAATGTATGCCGTGTATGCCCATTACTGTTCCTCTGATTTGAAGATAGTTTTGTTCATGAAGCATAAATTTAATTTTGCAAGAAAGAGGAGAACTGAGTTCAATAAGAAGCGGTATAAAGCGCAGAGCTGTAACTCAAGAATGAATGTGAAAAAATCAGCATCAAAGGGGAAATAGTAAAACATGTGAAAAGTTTGGAGAATTATAGTACTGCGTCTTAGTATACATTCGGGTTATACACTATATACTATACATTAACTTTCAATTTTCCATTTATACTAGTTGCTTCTTTTACACGTTCTAATTCATATAATATGTCCTGCCATTTTATTACCAATTTACTTTTTATCGCTTTTTCTTTTTTTTTACTTTCTAGGCGGTTTGCTATGTGCATTTTATACTCCAACCCAATGAGTTCTGATATAATAGAGCTTAGGTCAGCCATTACCTCTTAGTCCAGTAGCAACAATGTAAATTATGAACTGTATTGTTCTTTTCATTGTAAAAGGACATTGTGTTTGTTCTTTTTATATGTAATTTTCCTGTACCTTATTTCGTAAATAAAATAAAATACCATGGTTTCTAGTATTATGAGCCTGATTTGGGATTCAATGGTAGATACACAGAAATTTCAAAAGATGTGTTTTTACAAACATTTACGTAGAATATTAAAAATATCATCAAACCATATTTAAAGTTCACTGTAGCATCTTTAGTTAATAACACATGTGCGAAATAAAATTAGATTAAATATTTTCAAAAAATTACTACTGTGCCTTTTAATTGCAAATTCTAGTCTAGTCTAGTCTCTTTAAATGCAAATTATCTATCACTACATTCCAATAACAAAATAAGGTTCCCCTCGTCTAAGAAATTGATTTCCCTCAACCAAAGAACGTTGGTACAATATTTTAAATTGACTACTATAAAAGTCATACTGTGACCAAAGCCAGATATTTTAAAATACAAAAGAAAACTACACATTTTAACTTTTTTTTTGTTTGTTTGTTATAGACAAGTTTTAGTCGTAGTTTTTATATATTTTGTTGAACCATACAATAAAAAAAAATTTTATTTATTACAAATTTTTACCTAAAAGAAACATTTTATTTACAAACTTTTAGTACTACTGAAAACCAACTTTTTACTAGTTGAAATTCCATCATTTTATTTATCACAGATTCATTGGTAAAATGAAGATTTAGCGTCTATAAAAAATTAATTTGGTGTATTTCTAGTTCAAACAATTACAAAATCACTTTTAAGTTGAAGTCCCAAACTATAATTTGGAAACAACTGCCCCATGGACCAAAAGAAATAGTCCCCTGCAAATGTAGCGTTACTAACCTCTTCCTGATGGGAGAGGTAGAGTGAACCCCATCATCTGGAACAATGAGCCCATACTGGCCTGGCTGGGTCTCAGTTCTATGTAACCACACATGGAGAGAGAGGCAACCATTAGGACAAGGTTACGTATGGCTTCCTGAGCTTCTGATGTAGAGTCCTGTTCCAACCTGTCAACAACCACCTTTATATAGCAAGATAATACAACTATGTTACATATAGCTTCCTGAGCTTCTGATGTAGAGTCCTGTTCCAACCTGTCAACAACCACCTTTATATAGCAAGATAATACAACTATGTTACATATAGCTTCCTGTGCTTTCAGTCCGAGATCTTTTCTCCCATCCGTTATTATATAAATTCAGCCATTTATAAGTTAATTTTAATTTACTTCAAATATTTTGTATGCTGTATTCTTGCCTGAAAACACTGAAATGATAGTGACATAAATAGTTTTTCTTGCTCAGAATAACTCCATGATTAAAAGGGATTCATTCATAACATTAGAAGTGTGAAAAGTCTGTTACATAAAATAATACCTGAAGCCAAATCAAATTTTAATATTTTGTTTTAGGAAGTGAGAAATCTTTTCTTTTTTTCTATCCAAAGCAAACTGTGATCAAATATATGAAATATTCTTGAAACCAAGTTTTAGTTTGAATAGTTCTTTGGTCGTTTTATGTCCAAAAAGATATATTTTTGTAATGCACAATTTGAAATATTTAGTTTTATCCTTATAAATTAAGTTGATATCACAACTTACAAATAAATGACTTAATTTTTTTTTTCCATCTGAATACTGTTTTGTACCGTACATAAACACTCAGAATGACAATAATTGACTGTTATTGGTGAAGATTCATAATTGTCGAAGTTATAATTGTTTCAGAGGGAAGGCAAAGTTGATATTTGTTTTGAAGCCAAGTCAACATTTCAAAGCTTCACACACACCCCAATTTTATTTATTTTTTGTGAGGAAAAATTATATATTTAGCATATTTTTATAGTTTTATATAATAAATAACATCTTAAATTATTTTATTGCATAAATATTTAATGTATATTTTACCCAAGCAGATGCAAATTACTCTATTTTTAGTTTGAGAAAAATATGATTAACTGTGTTAAGACTTCAATATTTTTATTGGTGAAACTTCATAAAGTGTAACACTTTTTTATTTATAAAGTATGATCAAAGCTGACAAATAATAATTGAAGCAAAGTCAAAAATTTTAAACTCTGACATGTCTACGCAATAATAGTCTCCAAATAAATGTTTTTTTTTGCCAGCCTTAACTTTGTTGATGTTGATGTTGATGATGATAAATAAATAATAATAAATAATAAATAATAATAAATAAATAGTAAATAATAATAATAATAATAATAATAATAATAATAATAATAATAATACTTAACCCTAGAACACCTATTACTACAACTATCGTCGTCGTCGTCATTATTATTATTATTATTATTATTATTATTATTATTATTATTATTATTATTAGTATTAGTATTAGTATTATTACAGTAATTATCATTATTGGCGAGTTTTTAAAAGTTATAGATCAACTGCATTTCTTTGCTTCGATGCAAATCCACCCAAAATTTCCTTTATTTAATTAAAAATATTCCAAGCTCTGGAGAAAGCTAAAGACTTTAGCTGCATAAATAGCAGAACCAAACATTTTTGACCAAAAAGGGTATAGCATCCCTAAAAATAATATTTTTACTACATTTTTAGCTTACTCTATTTAGAATTAATAAAACGAACTATTGCCTAATGGCTTGGCTATTTAGAATTAAGTATTTAAATTGTTTATTCACAACTAAAACAAATGATTGTTGTTATTGTTCATGGGTTTAAAAAAAATAGCTATACATAATTTTATTTTTGTCTTTTATTAAGAATAATTTTAAAATCTTTTACTTTAATGTTAAATATTTAAATTATTATTTTTAATTTAAGCACTATCAAAACAAAACTAATTTGATTGGAGAAAATGGTAATTCTTTTCATAAAAGTTTAATAACAAAGAGCATTAATATTTATACAGGTTGGCCCAACAAGCCATATGTGAGAAATTACAATCAAAGCTGAATATACCGGCCTTAAAAGGTAATTGAGACGAGACATTCAGTCCAGCTAAAGAGAAGAAAGGTAGACCAAGAAAGAGATGAGAGAAGCAGATAACAGCGAGTGTGCAAGTAACAGGAGAAGAATGGAAGCAAATAAAGGAGGAAGGATGTTGGAAGGCCAATGGGAGATGAAGCATTTTACTAAACTGACCTGGCCACAGGCTGAAATCAGTTAACGATGAGTCCAGCTAAAATAAATGTGGGATTTCCTAATTTCTCTAGTATAAATATTCACTATTACATGTTATTTATACAATAAAAAGTATTAACATTGTTTTCCTACCTAGCAATAGTATAATAAAATCCTATAGCCTATTTATTAATGTATACACAGTTTTAAAAGGAGAATATAAATGTTAATGGAAAATGGCTACATAATTAAAGTACTTGAATAAGAATTCAAGACTCACTTGAGTAAAAATTCTGAGAGGAAGAGATAGCCCTGACAAGATCGGAAATCATCAAGCAAGGTCTGAGAAACTTCACTGGAGTCTTTCAAGAAACAAAACACTGCCACAAACATCTCGACAATCTCTAGAGGTGACAATTCAGGTACACGCTGCATGTTGTCTATACAGAGTGCTACACAGCTCTTTTCTAAAACACAAAAAAACAACTATTTTATGGGCTGAGCCCACACACAATCAACATACCTGTTGTTATTTTGTTTTTGTTTTACTCAGCTATGTTAATCTTTTGAAGCCTCAATTGTTTTGTTTATGTGTGCTTAAGTCTCAACCATGTTCTATTACTGCTTAGTAGGCATATTTTAAGTTGTAATTTGTATTAATTTTTGCAAATTGTTCATATAGAAAAAATAGAATTTCCAAAAATAAAATTAAATTGACTGTGACTAGTAGAATAGAAGGGTTCTTGGCTAAGACAATTATTCATGTTTTTTATCCATTATATGAATAAGTTATTGAACAAGTAGATAACTTGATGTATAAATTAATATGATATGTCTCTGACAAACTTTTACAAACAAATTAACTTTTTTATTTGAAAACAAACAAACAACTTTTTTACTTGAAAAGACAAATTAAAATCAATTAAAAATCTGTTAGCAATCTTACTAAATAAAGGCTGTAAAACCTGGTTATAAAAGGTATTGCGTTCCTTACGATGTATGTAGCTGACGACAGGCTGACTGAGACCATGCCTAGAGAGCGTCATGAGAACTTCGGCGGCACTCTTGCGCCACATGACATTGTGAGGAGGGCACCAGCTAGTGATGGCTGAGAACAGCAGCGTAAGATCATCTTTACGTGCCAGTTCTTCTGCAGGTGTTGTGTGGCTACACAGTCTCACTAGCACCTACACAACCAACAATATAATAGCATTTATCTAGCTCATGCATAATATAATGACCTCTAATTAGCACCTGCAACAATATAGCATTTATCTAGTGCCTGCATAACAATATAATAACATTTATCTAGCTCTTGAACAACAATATAATAACATTTAACTAGCACCTGCAACAGTATAATAACATTAATCTAGCGCCTGCACAGTATAGTAACATTTTATCTAGCTCCTGAACAACAATATAATAAAATGTATCTAGCTGCTGCACAGAAATATAATAACATCTAACTAGCACCTGCCTAACTAGCACCGGTAATAACATTTATCTAGCTTCTGCACAGCAATATAATTCTAATTAGCACCTGTGACAATATAATAAAATTTATCTAGCTGCTGCACACACCTAATAATAACATCTAACTATCAAATGCACAATACAACATAGGCTCAATCCCAATGGCAAAGCACTACAACAGTCTTACACTTGATATAACCTCTCCTATCCAACTATATCAAAGTAAAATAGGTCCTTACCTGGACAAATATCTTTTGTAAGAGTATTCTCCTCTCTTTGGGAGTAAAGTCACTCCCTGTCTTGGCTGTGTCTGGATCCTCAATCTCCAGCAGGTCGAAGAAAAGGTACAAACATTTTACTAATGTTGAAGGTACAGACACAGTTGTCATTACCTGAAATTATTTTAGAGAAATGAGTGTTAGGTAAATAATACTCTGTTGTCACACATCCACACCTGTGTGACATGGTCAAAAGTTGATATCCTCAGAGGAGTGTAATTAATCAATATACATAAGGTGTTTCAAGGGAACACCTTTATCAATAAAGTTGACATGTTAGCTTGCCATCGTGAGCGTATTCTAACTGCCTATCTATATCCAAGTCGGCCGTAACCTATATCCCATACCAGTGGTTTCCAACACATCATCTGCAGACCACTTGTGTTGCCATAGTTGGTAGTATGCTATGTTAATTCCCCCATAACTTTTTGCTTAAGAAGTTTTATTTGTAAAGCTAAAAATACTCATAAAAATCCAGACATATTTTTGTGTAAAATAGATTTTAAAAAAAATTTGTTATCGTGTCTTACCCCACATTTGGATTCCACGCTTATGTACTAATAAGACTAATGAGTTAAGAATGAGGAAGGTTGAATATAAAGGAAGTGTACCTGCATTTGCATGGTGGAAGATTTGAAACCTGTTTTTAAAAACCACTCTCGATAAATCCGACAAATTCAAACCTAGATCTCCCTGTCGTCTGTAGTCCAGTCTATTGCGAGAGTGACGCAAATGACCATTAACAACCTTATTCCTAAACTTTTTTTTTTTACCTGTATGAGAGAAGCGTCCCCTGCAGTGAGCAAGTTGAGGGCCGAGAGCAACATCCAACCATTGCTCGACTCCTCACAGTTCTCAATCTCAAGGAACTTGACAATGGCTGAGCTTGCAGCCTCAGTGGACTGGTTGGACGCCCGCCGTCTCATCTCCGTCACCATCAGACGGGACACTTCATGACAGAAAGACAGAATATCTCGGAACTTCTCCATCATGTCGCTGCTTGGACTGTTCCCAAACACCTGCAACACAAGAAAATATTAATCACACTCAAAACAAGGCAGGTTGCACTTGGGTTGGCTTTTTTTAACAAATGATTTTCCACCCTCTCATCAGATGAATATTTCTTACCAACTTTTTTTTTTTTTTTTGCCCTTATAATTTTGTCTCTGGAAGGCAAGAATCAAATGTGTCACTAAAAAAGTGTAATTTAAAAATTTAAAAAAAAACATGTTTATTTAAACAACAACAACTAGAATAAAAGTGCAAGGAGATACAACAGCATTTTTTCCAACTAGACAATTGATGGCCTGCATACAGAAAACCCCTCCTCAGTGCACAATCAAAATAGGATATCAGTAACCTTGGACAAAGTTAAATGTGGTATCTATAATATCAATTTTATCTCAAAATAAAGCTGTATCTCAATTTTCCAATTTCATTTATTCAAGAGGATGTCTAGGTGATACTCAAATAATTCATGATTGAATTGTATTCGTATTTTCATTGCAAAGCCATCTTATTTGATCTTGTTTCTTTTTCCTGTACTTTCTTAAAATGTAAATTAAGAACATATTGGAATAGTATCTGGCCATTAATAAAATTATTCATCTCTGCATATATCAAGTAATGAAATCTGCAGCTGTAAATTTTGATATATAGTATAATATATAGGCCATTCCACTCTTAAGATTGTAGTATTGTCTCTCATGGACACTTGCCATCTTTTTCTAACCTATTGGTTTCTTCACTATCGCTGTCCTTTTTCTACCAAGTGGAGTTGCCATTTTGTAGATTAAAGATAAACATTGTTAGTTATATTATATAATATTCACTTATTCATCTAGTGAAAGTAATATAAACTAAAAAAAAATTTGGACCACTTATTTTTTTTATAAAATATGAAAATTAACAATGTTTGTTAGTTTTACATGTTTCCAAATATATCACGTCATAAGTCTTGTTCAAATTATGTGGGAAAGCCAATAATTTTATGGTGTCTTTTCATAAACAATTCCTGCAAAGTTAGTAATGGACAGGGCCCAGATTTTGATGAAATGTAATATTTTTATTGGTTCATTATGTACAGTGCTCATAAGTACATAAACTCTATTCATGACCCTTTGGTTGTAGAAATGTACCTATATTTTAGGCCTATATATCATTTTTGTCATTTTTGAATTTTAGGTCATATTTTTTTTGTTTTAATCCAATTAGTCATTTTTGGGTATTTTTGAGTCATTTTTAGGCATTTCTGAGCCATTTTAAGGCATTCATGATGATTGAGTATATTTTTAATACAATTGACATTTTATTAATGCATAATTCTTTCCAACACACAGTTGTTTGAAGAAGAATATAATGGTGGAAATGAACTTTGTACCTTCTATGTTCGTATTGTTGTAAAATACACATTCCTGGTGAAAGACTGCCACTAGACTGGAGAGGGATGTATTGGGAGGGGATTACTTATGAAGCACATATTTGTATAAGTTATTACTGTTATATTTATCATAATGAAGGAATTTTGTTGTTAAAAACTTCATTAGCTGGATAATTTTTAGTTTATATTTGTAGAGCACGTGTTTGATTTAGTCATGTGCATTTAATACAACTCTTTGTTTATATTTTAAGGTCATTATTAGAAAATTAGAAGTCATTTTATTAGAATTTTTAGGTAATTTTATAGGTCATTTTTTAACTATTTTTAGGTCATCAAAATCCAGGTCATGATAATGGATATATTTTACATAAGGTTTAAACAAAATTTAAACATATTTTACCTCTTGAAATATTTATAAGACATGAAAAAAACTGTCTCATTTGGAACTTTTTTCTTTTGATTTTATATAGCTATATTATGTGAAAGAAATTATAAGAATAGTTCGAATTTATTTATCCTGTGCATATTGATTATCCTTAATAGGTCTACATTATATTTGGAAGCGTATATAAAACCTAAAGTTCTTCATTGTGTAACTTTTTCCATTCTCCTGTTTTTTCACCCCTCTTAGATATCTGACCTGATGAATGAACATAGTGTCAGTCCAATTACAAGGAACTTTAAGTTTTCTCATATCCTTATAGTGCTTGTAGAGATATCAGAGGATGAAGCTTCTGTTCGGTGAGAGCGCTGTGACCTTAATTGCTCTTGATGGTGTGTTGCTTGTTTGGAATCCAAACCTTGAGATCTATTTGTTGGCTTTCGAGGCTAGAACTGTTAAGTTGCCTCACAAGTGATGGCGGGTAGCAAGTGGAGATGTTTGTGTACTATGGATATGGCTGTATAAAAACACTAAAATAAAAATTCTAATCTAAGATAATTGAAGCAAAAGTAGTTCTACTTTATGTGGTGATATCCGATTTGGATTATTTCCACTAAGTTAGTGAAATAATTATTAGAGAAATAGTGTGAGGGTGAAATTCTTATATTTTGCCTTGTATTATTTAGTTATTGTGTTTTTGTAGAATTTTGATTAATCAAAGTTCTAGATAATAACATTCATTTTCATTGGTGAAACCAATTTCAAATTTCTAGAACGGGATTGTTATAATATTTTATAATGTAATGCCATGTTTTAATGGGTGAACGCGTGTTTTCCGGCCTCCTAAGCTTCTACTGTAATTATGTTAGAGCTGAACCAGCAATAAGCAGTAGGAGAGCTGAACACTAAAATAAATTTCAATTCAAAATTTTGAAGGAAAAAAAACTTTATTTATTTATTTTGAATCTTGAATATTCTCAGTGGCGTATTCTCCGGGTATGCTAGTCCTGCACCACATACCCATAATGATATGGACTAGTTTTTTTTTTTAATTCAATGCTGTCTGTGCGAACTGTGTAAATACTAATGTTTAAATTTTAATTTTAAAACTAATTTTAAAACTAATATTGGTTCATATTCCAAGAATACTGTGTTTTAAGTAATTCTTCTTCCAAAAGGCTCTACTTAACACAATAGGTAACCCAGGGCCTGCTGCTTGAAAACCACAAGGCAAGCTAGGGAGGCTCTAATGACCTTGCCCAATGTCTAGGAGGTTGCAACACATTCCTTTCCACTCGCCCCCAAGTAATTGGCCAATGAGTTCGGGTTTTTGCACCCCAGGTCATGCTGTTCATGTGAAGCAAGCTAAGCATTGTGCCAACTATTGAAAAAAGATTCAAGATTACAATGTTTATTTATTAAGCTAATTTAAATACATTGAGTTATGTTTAGGCATTCTAGTCACATGTATTATCATGTATTTGGAAAACACATTTAACCACTCTTTCAAATTTAGGCATTTCAGCACTGGTAGAGTGGGGATGGGGGTGACGAAGCTACTTTAATCATAGTTGACTGTAATTCTTGTTTTTCTTTAGTAGAAAGGATTCGTGGATTTTTAAGTGTTCTTTTAATTTTTGTTTTACATTAATGACTTATTAGTCATTTTGATTTTATATAATTATACATCAAAGAATCCCAAAAGTCAGGAGTGTGATTTTACCATTTCAATATGATTTAGAAGGAAAAGGTAAAATAAAATATATTTTCATATAATTTACTTAATCAGTGGCGCGACCCAGCCATTTACTTTGGGGGAGGCATTCAATCAAGGCTGTAGCAAGAATGAAATTTTGATGGAGAGAGCGGGTTTGGGGTTGCACAGCCTCCTAAGCCCTGAAGGCCGAGAATATTTATGAATATTAAATGCTTTTATAAATTATTTGGAGTAGATTTATAGTAATTAATAGATTTAAATAATGCAAATGGTATTGATGCTATTATTTGTATGTTTTTTCAATTGTTAGTTTTGTGTGTAACAGTAAACCTTTTAAATATTAAGCTTAATTCTGAAGCCTGGTCTTAAAATATAGCCTATACATTCGACACATCTTCAATGCTAAATATTTTAGTTATACTTAATATTATTTGTGGTGTTGGGGTAAGAGGGGTGTCAAATACCCTGTCTGCCCCTCTCCCCCTTGAGTGCACCACTGCTTACAGCAAAAGATATGTGTACATTTCTTAGCAATAAACCAATGATGTATCGATAGAGTATTAGTAGTCTGAGATAACATCCCCTATATTAGTCAGAGTTTATGCATCAATAGCTTCTGGAGCATAAATTCTCAAGTTGGGAGACTCGTTTGTTTCCAAGCAGCACTGTGTGAGATAATTTAGGCTTTAAGAAATAGTTTTAATTGCAACGCGAGTTGGAAAATCCACCTAATTGCCTCTTACCATGATCTGATGGACGCTTGATCCATGTACTACTTCATTTTACTCTTATTATGATTGTTTGCATTGAGTATTGCTAACTGTGTACTTTTAATTACACTAGGCTAATTGAATAGGATCTGCATTCAGAAATGTACCCATACCACTCTTAGCCCTAACATTAATATTTACTTAAATTTCTAACCATGTAGATATAATTACAATTTGAGGACCACCTTTGTGGTCTAGTGGTTAGAGGCTCTGGCTACAGACTCAGAGGTTCCGGGTTTGATTCCCAGCGCGTCCATATTTTCTGAGAAATCTTTACGGATTATCTGGAAAGCAGTGGGTCTGGAACGGGTTAGACTCAGCTTAGGGTGGATAAATAAGGAGCTACTTGAATAAAGTAGTAGTGGCTCCGGTATAGAAAGCCAAGTTTAATGACTGGAGTCATCATTGTGCTGACCACATGACACCCTCTATCCACAATAGTTGGCACTAGTTCACCAAACAGTTTGGTAGCCACTCGGAAGGTATAGCCTGAATACAGGCTGACACCATGGAGTTACTTTTATTAGATTTTGAGTGGGTGGTAATCACCGTTATGGATAAATAAAAGAAGAGAGAATATGGGAGTAGTGGGGGGGCCTCAAAATTCTCTAAGATAGCATACGGTTAAGGGGAAATAAATGTTTGAGAACCACTGTTCCATAGGCACATATCTTCAAATACATCCCTTTAAATAATCCCTTGACGTTCTTGGACAATGGTGGTTGAGGGTCCTCGGCCCCCAAATCTCGCCTGCAACTTTAAGAGTACAGCATACCTATGAATTTTTCTCTGAATACGCCACTGAATATTCTTAAGGATGTGAGGATCCCATCCCTGTATGTTTAGTTTGTAAATGTATTTCCTGTCTGTGAGAATGACAACTATTGTAATAGAAATGAGCAGTTATTCATTTTTAGGGTGTTTTACTGCTTATCACAGGGGTTCCCAAACTTTTTGAGAGCATGCTGCCCTTCATAGGTCAGACTTTTCATTTTCCCTGTACCCAATAGTTTGATCTTGGCTCAACACATTTTCAGACTGTAAGGGACAAAGTTGCGCATGATGTAATGACAAGTTTTCAAGGAGCATTAGAATCTGGAACTCATATGATGGGAATATGTTTTCTTGTATGACTTAGTCCAGTCTTTAAAATATGTAGGAGTACACGTATTGTAAATGTGCATGTTGCATTTCACCGTACATTTTAAGTTTTAGTTTTTACTTATAGCCACAACATCCTGGACCAAGACCAGTGACGCTCCAGGGCATCACGACTCACAATTTGGGAACCCCTGGTCTATCATATTTTATCTAACATTAGGGTATTCCAGGCTTGTGATGTCATCTCCATGGACTAACAAGATGAGTGTTGATTATGATTTAGGAGGTTGGTCACAATGTTGTCAATACTTTCAAGTTAAGTTAATAAGTAATACTTTTTCTTTTTAGCCATTTTTGATCAAAAATATGCTGTGTTTTGGGTCATAAACAGTTTAGCAGAATATTTGCTTTCTCTTTTGATCCATATTTTTTTTCTGGAATTATGTTGGCTAATCTTGTGTCCCTCTAAGCTTTTACAAACAAGAGTAATTGAATTAAAATATAATTTATGCATTGTATCTAGTGCCGTTGTATAATATTTTATGCATGATAATGATATATTTTAAGCATGATAATGACATAATATATTTCATGTAGTGTAATGTTTATAATATGATTTATGTAAGATAATGACATTATTACTTATGGTAATTATGTTATAATATAATTTATGCAAGGTAATGATGTAATAATATAATTTGGCTATGCAATGTACTGATAATATTAAAAATGTATGTGAAGTAATGATGATGTTATATAATGTAAGAAAATATAATTTATGTACGGTAGGCCTACTAATGATGTAAAAAAAGGTATGTGAAGTACTGATGATGTAATATAATTTATGTGAGGAAATGATATTATATAATTTATGTAAGGTATAATCTAATGTATGCAAGGTAATTACATTATAACATACTTAATGCGAGGTATAGCTCACCTTGCAGAACAGAGGCAGCATGTTGTACAGCTTATCGTCCTTCTCCTTGTCACTGAGGGGGTGGGGGGGATGAGAATACTCTGAGAACAGCTTTTTAAGGTGCATCAGACCCAGCGCCGTGTGTTGGGGATTTGAGTTGGCTTCGTCCTGAGACGTTGCTGACACAGTCCCCCCACGGAACTTGCGCATTATGTTCATCTCAGTGCAGTCTGCCATGGTAACAAACCAGCTCCAATTCAATGAATATTACAATCAGGGTAATACACTCAAAGAAAATTATTTCAGACAATCCCTAGAATAAAACCATGCTTTAGATAGAAACAGGGATGACTTTTCTAACTGCTCAATAGTATTTACAGCTAGGCCTATAGTATTGGCTTGAAGCTAGATATATTATATGAATAATGTTCCATCGTGATTTTGATGTGTTGTTTGTCGTATTCTATATTTAGACAAATATATAATTTGAAAAGTTTTTAAAAGTACCAAATTAAAGAAAAATAAGTTCCTTGTTTAGTTTTGAGTTTACAATAAATCTGTAATTGGCTGAACCACCAATGGTTACAGCATGGTTGTTACAATAGTTATTTAAATTGGCTGAGAATTAAATAAATTTTTTTAAAAATTCAAAATATTTTATTTACTATGCAAGGCATTTACTTATAATCGTTTGAAATATGGGCCAGAGATGATGCTAAATCAATTAATTTTTAACTATGCACTTAGGTTAAATTTGGAATATAGAATATACGGGACGAAAGGGGAAGTACTAAATAATTATTTGTATATGAAAAAAGTGCATTGAGCAAAAACATTTAGTGATAAATATTTGGAAAACCAAATTAACAAAAACTAGAACTAAAATTAACCAGGAAATTAGATACAAGATTACTCTAGACCCAACAAAAGCATCAAAATGCAGTTTTCTAAATTATTATTTAGACAACACTGAAATTGGGAGAGTCATTATTATATAAAAAACTTTTTTTTTTGCAGTCAACAATGATACAATTTTATTTTATTATTAGAATCATTTTATGGTTATTGATATTTTCTATGAAAAGTGACAGCTGCAGATCACATGACTTGACATGAATACATGAAAGAAGATCTAGTAAGTTACATAACTTTCTATCCATCAAATAAGTTTATTTTTATGAAAATTGTAGTATACTTGGTAAATGGATGAACAGTTGTCTTCAGAGAGTTAACTCAATGAAACAATTAAAGTTCATCTTGTATTACAAAAGAAAAGTCTTGAGTTGATCATGATGATGCATGCATCTTTTTGATATTCTTTTAAATCTTCTTTAGATCCTCGGTGAGAGGAAGTATTGTGATCATTAAAACAATTCGAGATTTTGATGGATATTGACGTTTCATGAACAAATGAACCCGAAAAAGTAGTTTTCGCGATACGTGATTGTACCTCAGGCTAGAACCGAAACCATTTTATTGATTGGGCTAAGACTTGGTATCTAAGGTTTCCAAAGGGTTTCCCAGGGAGATTTTTTGAATTAGATATCCAACCCAAAATTAAGGCTAGTTTACACATGCTTAAAGAGGAAAATTGTTTTTCTCAAAATTGGCTCAAACAATTTTGATTAAAATTTGTATCTAAGCACTGTTTAATACAACAAACAAAATGATGGATTTCATTTTTCTGTAAATGACCCAAAGGTTACTTTACATAAGCGAATAGCTCCTATTTTGATCATACCTCTGCAAATCTTTGAGATACAAAATAGCTTATCGCTGCAATGTTATAGGACTATTAAAAATAAAAATCTTTTATTTGAAAAATATTTTTATAAAAACAATAGTTTCTGATCTATAAACAAATATATCTTTTAAATGAAAGTCTGGGAAATGTGAGTAGATTGTTCTTTGATGGATCAATATTCTTTTCACCTCAATAAGTTTCTGTTGTGGTATATATTAGTTTATTTAAGCTCTTTGTTGAAATTTATTCCATTATTTTGTTTTACTATATCTTATAAGTTTAAAGTACCGTAAATATCAACATTTTTAGGTAAAGCAGCGATAAAATGTGTGCTGGGCACCATACTATTTATTTTGAAATTAAATTATGGCGTTTCAACTGTTCACATTTTTTCAATGGTTTTCTAAGTACACTACCCTTGAAATGGAAGAACCAAAGCAATTAGTTCACAGCTCTTTATGGTTATCCAGTTTATATTTGACTTCGGATTCATCCAATTCAAAATACCCCAAGTCTTCTTGAATAATGCCACGTCATTGATTTATTCCAATACATGTCAACATTTTTAAAGCATACACAATTCATTTTGTGTAGGCTATTACAAACCTTAGTTTGATATCTATAGCTGTGTTATTTAACAGTTTACAACAGTGTGGTGCAAATGGTGGCCTGCGGGCCAAATGCTGCACGCGTTCAGTGAAAATGTGGCCCTCGGTATTCTGTAGAAAAATTAAAAGGAAACCCTTGTGGCAGATGTGGAATATTTAATGGTTCAAATAAAAATATTAATCTATTTAAAAAGGTCATGATTACATTTTACTTTTCATTTATTTGATTAGTAAAAATATGCATAATACTAAGCTGTTATGTGAAAGTGTGTGTACATGAATATTTCATAATACATTTATGAGAGATTATTGAACTTTTATTGGCAGTAAAATGTGAAAGATTCTACTAACAAAAAATACAATTTATAAATAAGTATTAAAAATAATTGTTTATAAAGTGTTGTTTGTAGGTTTATATTAAGTTGATGGGACTGCTAAATATATATTCGGCCAGTGGTACAACCTAACGATCAGATTTGGTGGGCTTGGGGTGAAAAAGTTGGACCAGTCTGGTCTACAAAATGAATGTAACATTTTGGTTTAATATACAAACACATATAGTGGTGTCTGCTGCACCTGACCAATCATAGAGTTTTTGTCTCTTGATAAAACAGTTTCTAAGCCAGAATTTTTAATTCCAAATGTAGAATAAAACACCTTAAATAAAAGAGAAAATAAAATTTTTCTGAATTTTACTTTACCATCATTATCTGAGAAGTGTATTTTAGCAGGTACCAAATAGCTATACTTATCATGTTTATAAAACTACTGTCATGTTTTAATCAAAGTATTAGTTCTTCTATAACCAATAATCCTAAGAAGTATATAAAAAATATTTCTCCTCGGAGCAGTGCGTTTGTAGGCTCTGGTAAAAAGATAATGAGGAAAATGTTGACAATGTTTCAACATAAAATAAAGGCAGGAAAGTTAAGAAAGACCATGTTAGTCTTCTTTGTTATTACCAGTGGTTTGTGGAATATGCGATTCTGGGTGGTTAAAAATTTGATGACTGGTTCTGGACAGATGATGTTGCTTTTCATTTGGATGGCTGCATTAATTTACAGAATTATCAAATATGATCAACTGAAAAATCTCATGGGATTTACATAATTCCTTTTCACACCTAAAAAGTTGGAGTCTGGTGTGCAATCTCATGAACGAGAATCATCACTATCTAGAAAGACAGTATTAATAGTGAACATTTTGTTAAGAACATGCAAACATCAGTTGAAACTTTTATCAGAACTACACAAAACGTAGCCTAGTTTCAACAAGACAACATGAATGACCAAACTCCCTGCACCTCCATAAATTACTTAAAAGTCTGTGTTTCATGGGCAGTGAATTTCAAAGGGATTATGGCCACCAATCCGCTTCAGTGGCTGCATGGTCTAAGGTGTCACTCTCGCAATATCCTGGACTGTCGATGACGGGGAGATCCGAGTTTGAATCCCGGTTGGGCGTAATGAGGATGGTATTTCCCTAAATGGTTTTCCACTCTCCCACCATACAAATGCGAGTACACTTCCTCTAAATTAAACCTTTTCCACATCACATTAACATAATTAGAACATAAGTGTATACTAGTACGAGAATACAAGGTGATAAAAAATTTTAAAATATAGGGCCTAGAATACATAAGTAATGTAGTTGGAACACACATCTTTTAGCAGATTTCAGTTAAAAATATATACAATATGTGAAGATAGAAACTAAGCACTCCCTATTAGAAGACTTCCAGTAAAGTATGGTACAGAAAAAAAGTTAAAATATCATTCATGTGCAGTGGAACAAACATGCTCCTTGCAACTCCACACTCTTTTTAGCTTGTGGATCATTTGCTTCAACCAATCATGTTTCAATTATGATTGGAGTTTTCTAAAAGAAGCCACTTAAAATATTTTAATAATTTCTGAAAATATTATTAAGAAATATTTTAATGGTCGTACTTATGTGACCAACTCTGGTAGGTTTAGGTATTTGAGTGTTTGATTGAAAAGTTCTGATTCTCTGATTGAATAAGGTGTATAGTATGCTTTCATCGGATGTCAGTTTGGTAGTATGTTTTCTTTGTAAAATAACACCACCGAAAGTCATTATTACTAGGCCTAGCAACCAACACATTAAGATTCAGAACATGTATATACAAAGACTTACTATTTCTTTATAGTCAGTAGTTAACTAATTGCACACTAAAATACCTTTTTTGCCATTATGCCCTCTTGATTCAATTCTATTCATATTTTATTATCTTGGCCTCGTTTCATTCTTATAGGCCTGTTGTTATTTTTTTATAAACATAAACATTCAAATAAAATATTCCCTAAAATAGTCTTTTACTTGTTGATGCATAAAAGGTTAGGTTATATGCAGTGCTAAGAAAATGCATCTTAACATTATATTGTAGTGTGTTAAATATAGAATTAATGAATCTATGGAAAGTTGTGTTACTTACTTTTACTCTATGGCATTAGGAAATTGAAAGTTCCTTAGCACATTTACAAAAGTACACCACCTATCCCTATCTTGAGCTTGCTCTATCCAGTCCCCCTCATGACACCCTATTCCTACCTTGAGCTAGCTCTATCCAGTCCCCCTCATAACACCCTATCCCTATCTTGAGCTAGTTATATCCATAAACTTCATGAAACCCTATCCCTATCTTGAACTAGTTCTATCCAGTATCTCTCATTACACCCTCTCTCTTTCAGGTCCATTAGAGTGTTGTGTTAAAAATAAAAATATTTTTGACATGCTGTTTAACTAATACACTTTATATTGGCTAAATTCCTGTTATTTTCTGTATATTTGGCTTAATTCTTTTCTTTCTTTTTTTTAGCACCGTGTACTAAATTTGTTTTGAATTTAAGATATAGGCCTAACATATATATGTGTCAAATCTTGTGTCAGCTAAATTTCAAATAATGTATACATAACTATAGACTAAAATTCTTATAGAGTGCATCATAATTGTGTAGCAAGGATTCATGATAAAGGAATGATTTAGGGTGAGAGGAATTTGCAAAAGTAGCACATAGGCTAATTAAAAGGGCTTTTTACCATGCAAGCATAAATGTACGGGGTTTAAGCAAAGAATTTACAAAACAATAAGTTTGTAACATAAAATGATCATGCTGAATGTCATGTCAAATTGACAAATGTAGTTTTGAATCTATAGTTGACCAATAAACAATTCTCACCTTTTTACTGTAGACAAAAGTTATAAGCGACTCAAATCTGTACAATTTATCGAATCATTTTTAATTTTATTTTCATTTTTGTATTAAATTTTAACCCCGGTTTTAAAAAAAAGCCTTAAATGACAGGTGAAACACGAGAACATAGCTGTGTTATTTCACATGATATTAATGAAATGAAGTCATTTAATTAGGGTTAGATTTCTTATGAACATCATAACTTCAATAAATGTGCCATCGATCAATATTTGCATTACAAAGGGGGGCTTAAACAAACATTTTTCTTTCACACACCCACTTTTATTTTAAAACAGCTGATGAACAACATTTTGCTAGAATCTTCACAATTTAGTAGTGCCATTCTATAAATTTGGGATTTAACTCTGAAACCTATGAGTAAACAAGTACGGATCACAGATTAAAAGATAGAAAGAAAGATAGATAGGTATTAATATGAAGAATTTTAAATTAGATAATTTATTTCAGGATAGCAAATCAAATACAATACCTACAAATAAGAAAACTCTTTATATTAGTCATTAACACTAATCAACTTTAATAAAACAAATCACAGGGAAATTAAAGTGGTATTTTATACCAAAACTTGAGAGTAATTAAAAGTACATAGGTATGGTTAGTGCCTTATAAATAATCTAAGATAAAGCGTGTAAAAATTTATCTTGCACTTAATTTAAAGAGGGGAACAATTTCAAAGGATGTAAATGACTTGTAGACTCTAAATCTACGGTGGCAGAGTGTGACAGCCACTATACTATACTGGATTGACATAAACACCCCCCCTTGCAACAAAATCGTGACGCTAAAGTTTGTCATCTGCTTGTTAGTGAGGGGACAGATTTAACGGTTTCTTTCAATGTTCTTGTGAAAAAACGTGTTTATGGTGAATAAAAATATTATTGTTTGAAACTAGTGAAATAATATACCTTACTTGGCTGAAGACACATTTACATTAAAGGATATACAATTCATCTTTAAAGGTAATATCGTACAAATAAGAATAAAATATCTAATATAGGTATATTAAAATATGTAGCTATTGTTGGAATTGTAATCCAATGTGTACGTTCTTTATGCGCCACTAGCGCTGTATTACATAATGTTTAGTTTCTTTGTATTCAATGTTTTGGGATACTACGATTGTTCCGATGAAACCAATCACCCCTGAACAGGTAGACGCTCATTATGTGGGGTCTCATCGTCATATATGTAAAGAGCCTTACGGTGTTGACAAAGTACGTATCATGAAGCATTGTCACTTGACGTGACTCTATCGGGGGAGTAGCCATGAGGGGTGTAACATTAATTACAATAACCCAAGCCACCTGAGCGTTGTAAATGGTAATCCATAACGCCAAGAATTTCGATAACCATTTTCTTCTCGAATCGTTAGTTGAACGTCGGGAGACTGCCCCCTTCTCGGGAGAGAATATTATCGTCAATCCAGACAAAGTTAGCGTTATTGGTGAAAACATGGTCAGATTCAAAGTGTTTAAGAAATATATTTGGCATGGTTTTAGAGGGCTAACGATTAAAATTATATACAGAGTTCCAGTTTTCTGTGTACATTCCTGGGAAAATGTTAATCTTACCTCGATCCCAACCAACTCAAAATTATTCGTAAAGGCCCCCCTGACGCTGAATGGTTTAAACTGGTCAACCGTAAAGGAATGTTCCCATAAGATTACATCGACTCGTTTGAGCATCCAGATGAAACGCAACTGCCCGGCCAGGCAGGGGGTTAACCTTGGATTTTGGGCTGGGGGGCTTTTTACATAATAATTTTCATAACTACACCATTATGTATTTTAATTACTGTAATATTTAGAAATTTGATTCGAAGTAGGGGGATAAGAAAGATAAAGAATCAGTGATGCCCCATAAAAATTTGGGGTCCAGGGACTCCCCCCACGAGAAAAATCTTGATTCCAAATAATGCGAATGGTAATATTTAAGCTAATTGGTACCAAAATCGGATCCTCGGCCTACCTTCTAACACTGTGTACGCCACTAGTTAACAAGTCTGCGTTTACATATTCTTCTTCACATCCAGGATTTGCTGTTGGTGGGGGTGGGGGCATGCCCGGATTAAGCCGTGTGCCACGCACAGGGGCCCCCATCCGCCTGGCAAATAAATCACTTTGACTTGTCATATTTATTTTGTGATAGTATTATATTCCAATAGGCTATTTTTATGTTTTTTTTCCTAAAATTTATCCCAAACTAATATAGAAATTCCCTAATAGAAGGTCGTTAGTAACCTGGTATTACGTGTAGTCCGACAGTTCATGATTGAAAATTAATGCAACCTTTGCTTTTGGCAAACTGGAAATATTACAAATCTGCAGACGGTACCGTTGACTTTTGACAAAAAATTAAACACTCATTTTCTATTGACAATAATTTCTGAGGTAAAATAATAAAATTATTATTATTGAAGAAATAACTAAATGTGACGCGAGAAAAACGCAAAAAAAGTTTTAATAATAAAATAATTTTTACCATACTAATAGTATACTATAGATCTGCAGATGGTGGACTACATAAAATGCAATTACATTGAAATAGTTTATAAATATATGATGTCCAATACTACTGTATTATTAGCTATTAATTTGCAGTACTATAATCCACTAAATATATAATAGACTGTATAGTTTAATAGTTTCTAAAATAGTAATAATTTATATGTTAATAACAAAAATCACGGTACTCACCATGGTTGCTAAAAGTTTGTTTCTAGGTAAAATTATCCATGTATAATATGTAAGAGTAATAATCATTCATTGGATAACTAACTTCTAGGGGCCCCAAGTTATACTTGGCACAGGGCCCCGAAAAGTGTTAATCCAGACCTGGGTGGGGGCATATGATAATATCAACTGCCCCCTCCCTTCTTCCTGATACAATAGTGTTTACATAATTGATCTAAAATAAAAATTTCAATTACTGTACCCCCTTCAAAACTTTATGTTCAAAGAGTAAAGACTTTAACCATTTCTAGAAAATATTACGATAGCACAGGTCCAGTTTTCATTAAAGTGTAAATTTACAGTAAAGTTAAAAATCAACAAAAAAAGTATTTGTTTGAAAAGCCCTAATTATTGCACAAAATCATTTGTTTTATACTAAATATAATTAAACAAAATATAATTGTTTAATTTACAGAACATAGTGCTTATCATATTTTTGTAATATTCTTAATTTTCTGGGGAAGGGCCTTCAGCTGGGGAGGGCTTCAGTCCCCAAAGCCCCCCTCCTTGGGTGCACCCCTGCGGCCAAAATAAATTTTACAGCGTAATCTCAGTCTGCCTATTAGTCAGACATAATACGAATATGCTTGTGAAGTATGGAGATGCTTAGAATGTCGAACCCTCTGGGACTACTCAAATATGTACCTCTATACGGATGTGACTTTACTAGCCGACGTCTTTGAGAACTTTCGCGATCTATGTATGCGCACATATAGACTCGATCCCGGATGATCCCTAACGGCACCTAGCCTAGCGTATCATGGCCTGCTGAGAATAACGAAGGTATGGTTCAACTTGATCAACGATGTTGATATTCACCAATTTATAGAGGGGGCTATCTTAGGTGGGATATGTTTTCTGGCTAATCATCACGCCATGGCGAATAATAAGTAATGTCTTAGTTAGATTGCTCTAAACCCAAGTCCTACTTCATCTACCTTGACGTGAACTCACTCTACTAATTCATTGTGCTATCCTATTTATCCTATGGAGGGTTCCGATGGCTCGACGAGAATGAGATAGGACAATTGGACGTGCGGATGGTAGAGGACGATGCTGAGACGGGGTATATCCTGCAGGTGGATCTAGAGTACCCGCAAGAGATATACGACGCTCATTCCAACTTGCGGTTTTACCCCGAGAAAAGGATCCCTCAAATGGGGAAATATGAAAAGTTGTTGACGACGTTAGCCGATAAGCCAGGGTACGTCATTCACTACCGTCGTTTAAAGCTATGTCTGGTGAACGGACTGAAATTGACTAGTCCATAGAGTGCTCAGTTTCAAACAGTCCCCGTGGATGACTCCATACATCGTTCACTCTGAACGCCGAGATGAGGAGTAAGCCCACCAATCAATTTGAGTAATATGTTTCCAAACTGATGAATAACGTCGTTGCGCTTTCGGCCACCTATCTCTAACAAAAGGGCCTACCGTAGGATAAAGATCGCTAGTAGGTGGGAGGGAAATTTCGGGGCGGCATAGCAAGACCAAGCTTTAGAACCATACCGTTGTATCGGAAAGCCTGGTAATCATCGAGATGCAACCCCAGGAGATTTACTTCGATATGCCGATCTATGCAGGGTTCGCTATATTGGAAATATCAAAGGTCATCATGTATGGTCTACATTACCAGGTTATGGTTCCGACTTTTCCGCTGGGCTCACTCAAACTCCAGTACTCGGATACGGACTCGTTCCTGTACGAAATGATTGTCGAAGATGCATATAAACGACTTTGCACGTTAGCCAAAGACTACCTAGACACTTCGACTTATAAACCTTACAATGTATACGGGATGCTGTTGGTCAATAAAGTGGTACTCTGTAAACTCAAGGACGATACTCGAGGACGAATATTTACCGAATATATTGGACTTAGATCTAAACTCTACTTGTTCTCAGTTTTAGGAGAGACTGAAACTCTCAAGGCAATAGGGGTCAAGAGAAGTGCACTGAAGACTCTTTCGCTAGACGACTACCGTGACTGTTTAAACATCGGGACAAGCTAGACGACTACCGTGACTGTTTAAACATCGGGACGATTGTCATGAGAGAGGCACGCTCGATAAGAGCAGTAGGTTTTAGATTGTACACTCAAAATTACAGTTGGGTTGTGCTATGCTCCATCGACGATAAAAGATATATAGTACCAGGTACTGTCCATACTCTACCGTGGTACCATTATTCTGTACGCGATCAGGCATTGGCTCCGTCGACTTCGAACGAAGAAGACCAATATTAGTTTTTTTAAAAAAGGACTTTTAATCATAACCCATCCGAATAAAATACTGTAGTACGTAGCTTTATATTCACTTAGGACTATAACCTCAAGAATAATTATGTTCAATCGATGACTTGCAGCCTATAAACTTATGCATTAAGATTATAACCTGTCCAAAAGAAAGAATTATAACCTTGTAGTATGTAGCTGTAGATGGTTTTGGTTTACTAAATGTAACACAGCAAAAGAATATATCGCATATTACTCTCCTACTGTATACAAATAACAAGCCTGGAAGGTTTAAAAAATTAAAGTTTGAAGGCTAAAATAATCAAAAACACTTAAAGAGTTTTATAAATTTGTATTTAAAAAATTACTTAGAAGATACATTAGTCTTAAACTCAGCGTGCTTTGAAGTTAAAGATATTCTAAAGATATAACGGACTTAAGTTTTGTAACTGTAGCATTATAAATGATACATAAAACTTATTGATATATTAGTCTTAAATTATTCCCATAAAGGGTGTCGTAGTGTTTTTTCTGTCCATACAAAATAACAATAAAGGTAATCAATGTAGTCTAGTAAATACGTTTTGAAGAGTAATATATCAGGCGGATTACAAAATGCCTTATTTAGTTGTCACCTTTTCATAGAGCTTTATGTGATAAAGCTAGCATCAAACTCTTAAGCAAAGTTAGATAGTCTACACACAGAAACACAACTCTATAACAAGGGGACTAACATCACTTGCAGTTTCAAAGGTTTTAATCTGGCAACCATGGCTCGGCTTGTTAAATTCAATGCTATAAAAGGGTAGGCAGAAAATAGATGGTCACTAAAGGTTTAATGATGAACTCATTTATACATACGATAACTCATATAGCTCTAGGTGTCATACATAAATACATAGGTATTACGGGAACTAGGCGACTATAGTCAATATGTTACTAGCCCCTATACTTTGGTTGACAAAATGCGTAAACGTCAATACCACTATATGGGGCTGCATACAATATCCCTTACACTAGGGACAAATATGTCCTCTTTAGGACCTCGCAGCCTTAATCATAGATCCCCAAATTCACCCTCACAATCAAATGTTGAAATAAAGGTATACATTGGTTCACAAAGCGTGGTTACCAACAATCTTAAGGATCCCGTCTAAGGGGAAACAAATACAGACTTGTAAAGGAGTAAAGCGGTCAAGCACGTACATGACAAGCAAAAAGGGTTAAATAGAGAACACAAAATAACAAGGAGAATACAAAGCCATTAAGTGGGGCTAAAGGCCTAATTAGACCATGAACTACTAATCACAACTCCCAACTAGCTGTGTTGACGTTCCCCCAGTAAAGGGAGACAGAAGGTTGCCTCATTACAAAACAACTACTTTAGAGCGACTTGGCATAGTATACAACTATTATATCAACAAAAAGTCGTTAAGCGACCATTAAATAATGGTCGAGCCATCGGAGTGGTATGTAATATAAGTAAACAGTGTCTACACATAATACAATTTAACTGTCTAACCAAATTTGCTAAAACTGACCCTTGACACGGCTTAAGTCCAAACATTGAAACTGAACCTACAAAATATACACTACCATATCAAACAAGATTTGTTCAGTAGGAAATAATTGCCCAGAAATCTATCAACAATTACACCTGGTCATATAAAACTAATTAACAGCAATTACAATTGAAACCTATTATACGTATGTGGCTGAGTCGTTAAGCGATCCACCCTTATAAACCAAGATTTAGTCAACATTATGACTAGTGTAAACAAATCTTAGTTAGTGTAATGACTGACTGCAATAAACCAATAATCCCGGGAGGGATTCCTATCCTAAAATCCTAATAAATGGACCGTCTGCCCAAATAGAGTAGAAAGGCAGCGTAGATACTCAAAATAGATATCCTCGGTGTGGCGGGATGCTATCTAGTGCTGACCTAAGTCATGGCTCCATTCGACGCCATAGTGCTGTGGTTTGAAACTTGTTGCTGCAAGTCAATTACACGTATAAAAGACCAAGTTATTAATATGTTCAGTAGAAAATTGAATATCGTTCTGCGTCTATTTTAGATGATACATGATATTAAATAGGCTCCCCGATTGACACCAGACTAGGAAGGGAAAAAAGTGGGGTCGACCAATCACGTCTCAGAGTTAGAGCTTTGGGAGGGGTGGAAATAGGTAAAGGTGCATGCGTGAAGAGTAGACGATGAGAGAAGTGAAACAAGAAATAGTTTGGTTCAATGTTTTTCTGTAAGCTACCGCTCCAGGATGATTAAATGTGGCGCCTTAGAGAAAATCCCGCAACACAGCCACTGCATCGGCTAGGGCAAGGTAAGTCCAATCTCAACCGCTGTTCTTGTCGAGTCGTTATTTACTTGAAGCGAGGTAAAAACACTTAATTGTGTGAGCTAATTTCCATTAGATCAGCACAGGTTCAGCAGCAACTTTTGTCTCGTTGGCTGCAGCATAGTCCTTCTTAGCGGCGTCCATCTCGTCTAGCCCGCAGAAACACGGCAGCCGATCAAAATCGAAGAACTTTATGTACTTATCGATCAGGCGAAGAGACGATCGAACACGTATCCTTTTGTTTAGCGCTCTTAGTCAATTGACGAACTTGCCTACTGATCAGACTTATAACTCTTAATTCATTCGTAGAGAAATAATACATTTACTGTAGCACACGCATAGGCAGTACCGTAATTATTGGGACACTTTCCAACACTGCTTCGGGTTTTAAGCGCTCTCAGAGAAGGACAACTGAGATCTTTTAGTTCAGAAACTGTACGCGTCACTAATATTGATGATGCCACGTAGCCAAGCTATCTTCTCTCTCCCTTCAATATATACCGTCGTTATTGCCATAGTTCGCCTCTCCCGTCCCAGATGAGAACTAATCAACGAGTTGAGTTGAGAGTATAGTTCATCCCCACTCTGCCAAGACAACCCATGATGATGCGTGGTCACCCAATCTACGTTCCTCTTACTCCACGGTGAGAGTTAATTGATCTCGAATGGAGGGCAGAAGCAGTAGTTGGCTTCGTCAGGAGGATCGAAATGCTTTATGGCTACCTCCTTAAAGTGGAAAACACTTTTTTTCACTCACAAACCCTTGCACGTCGATCAACATACTGCTTGAGATGAGAACGCCGTTGAACTAGTTATGATGCAATCTTGCTGACGTCACTGCTGGAAGGATTGTAGTGGGCCACCTGATCGTGAATGATGAAACAGAAAGCTTTAATGTTGGCGATATTTTTCCGTCTCGAAGCCTATGCGACACGTTATCATACCGTCCTTGAGGGTATCTTCCTGATGGCTAGAGTAAAAAACGACGTTAGGATCGTGTGATTTGAATCTGACAGTGTCGAGTAGCGGAAAGGAGGTGGTCCTTCCGTTGTAGGAAAATTGGAAATTGGCATAGTCCTCGTACAATTTTGAGGAGAAATCATGTTCGAAATCCAGGTTCATATCCACATAAGGGTGTATGACGGAATTAGGGTAGAGTCTAGCCAAGCGTAGACTAAATGGTCAAACATGCTTTTAATAAAGGACGTCGTGTTGTTACACCCGCTCTGAAAAGCGAAAATGACGTAGTGAGATTTTTCCAGCAAGGTCGATATTTTCATGGTCCAGTCGTGTTGGGTAGAGACGGGGACGTTCGAGTATTCGTACAATTCCCATGTACGGAAAGGTACTTCGTTCGCTCTTGATATAATTGAGCAGATCTAGTCGATTCAGGTTGTCCGTCTTGATATGTGGCTTGAGACAAGATATTTTACTCAATTCGGTTTTAGAAGATGTCTGTGCAGCGGGTGGGTTGGAACGCTGCAAAGCGTTATTATATTTTGTTGAACGGACGAGTACTAGCTCCTATTTGACATGGACCATTAAGCCATTCTAGTCCATGATGAATCCCAGAACGAGCCATGAAGGGATACGTACGTCGAAGATACCCCTCTGAGCATGCACGCGTACCCTTCGTATTTTCATCTAACGTTTCCAGGGTACCTCTCCTCACCGCTCCATATCGATTGATAGTTCTTGAGCTGAGTGGAAATACCTACATCTCTAGATTGATCGATCTCAACTCCGTTGATCTTGTAGGCGATTCTCGAGAAGAGATGAAGTATCCCGTTATTGACGACTCTCGAAGTACTTCCCGCTTGTCCATTACCAATCAATATCCTTCCTTTGATGTGCAAGAGCGAACGATGCGACAGAGTGTACAATCTTTCTTGCTGGAGTGATATCCTAGGTTCATTCTCGTTCGCTAAAGGTGCTGGAATATATGAAACATAGGAATGATACTGGAAACCGCTAAAGGCCGTATTGAAGGCAGCGGGCTCACCAGTGTTCAGTATATCATCCATTATTTTCGTAGAGAGTAGCCTAAGTGTCGTAAATAGAGTTTATTAGCAAGTGTTCACGCTTTCAATGATCTTCTCTCAATGTTTCAAGTAAGAGGGCGGCCTCTCTTTTTATCTAGTATGAGTCCCATCTCCGACTTCTTTCAGGTTCAAGCGTAACGAAATGGTCTCGTCTCTAAAGTTAAAGGTACTTCCTGGTTCGTCGAGCAGTCTAACCAAGATAGACTCAGTTACTCGTTTCGTGACTGGAAGGTAAATTACATTAATCGGCACGTCCACTATATTATAGCTTGGAGGAACGGTCATGCTGAGCTCGTGCAGGGAATGACTCAGTTCTCCATTACTGTAAGCTCCCCTGGCGAGACTGCATTCGACGCGAATCACGTTCACGTGTAGATTATTCACTGTTTTGGTAGAGATGTGCATTTGAACCTGAAGAAAAATGGCAGAGTCTAACCCCAGCAAGGATGTGAACGTACCAGGTTGGTTAGAGTCGATCACATTGTTGCCAGTGATATAAATCTTTTAAGTGCTAGGATCACCGATGATCGAGAGATTCACGCAGCCTGGGACGTCTCTTTGTAAGAATAGGTCCAATGCCTCAAGTTCATAAGTGCCTGGAAGGATGGTATACTCTTTACCATCCCAATAGAATTGATCATTACGTTGGTCGAAGTTCTATGTGGAATTGAACGTTGCCAGATTTATCAGTCCGATGAACCATTCTTATTGACGATTATCTTCTCCCAGCAGGATATTTGGGAAGTAACTTTCAGTTAGATTCAAACTCTTACCTGTCAGTGTGTAACAGACATGTTTACTAAGATCGATCGTCAGCATGAGTATTTGAGGAAGGCTATACAAAGATGGCTGCAAAATACGGTTCCGTACTCTTGATACCACGTATGATAATAGGTGATAGGTATTCCCTCAAGATATCGAATGAGTTCGAGCGGTGGTCTTAGATCGCCAAAACTTTCTAAGTATCCAGCTCACTCACAGTTTTTCATATACGTCACCCAATGAATTCCCTTACCGCTATATCTATCGAGATTGATGATGGCACTTTCTTCCAGGGCGGACCGGTAGGTAAAAGTCCCTCGCGAATACCCCCCTAAAGAAGGGGATTTTTAACTCTTTAGCGTACTTGTGCAGGTCCGTTTCGGTAAGGGCCAATTTAGGTAGTCAATTTTTCAAGTAAGGGCGTAGATATATCTCTATCCCCATGGTGATAGCCTCGAGCATACGATTATGTCTCTGAGCCTCGTTCAATTGTTTCGTATTCGTCTTCGCACTTTGTACAGCCTTCGTGATTACCACGGCTCCTCCAACGACGGCTCCAAGTGCTGCGATCAGAGGTAGTATAGGCAGGTACCCGACCTTCTTCATCTTATTCTCCATGTGACCAATCTAATTACTAGTTTGAACGAGCGTCACCCCAACTTAGGATATGCTCAACCAGGATAACCTAATAGCTTAGGCCCCTGAACAAGGTGCAATAAACAAACAATGAAAGAAATAGCTAAAGCAAAAGTGCCATAAGGGCGAAATTCAAAGCTTCACTTGATATCAACAGATGGTGAAGATAGAAAGCTGGGAGCGATATGTACAGGAGGAATTGATAATCAACGCATGGGGAATACCGTTCCAGATAGCTACAGGAAAGGTATAGTCCCCAACAATTATCTCGACACTAAGGAAACCACGGGGAGGATTTACATCAAACTGGGAAGAATTACTGAGGTTTCTGATAGACACCCTACTTCCAGACGAAGACGAAGAAGACTAAGAAGGACAAGTAATATCTAGACAGGACATGATGAGTAGTTAACGACAATTATGAGGTGACAGATCCAGTAACCCAGGATGAGGTAATAAGACTTGTGGATGAAATGAAAAAGAAGGCACCTGGACCAGATGGGTCCAGGTTGGAGGTCCTTCAAGAGATCAGCGAGCAGGTAGCGCCCTTCTTAGTTAGATTGATGAATGCGTGCGTGGCTCAGGGCCGTATACCAAACATATGAAAGCAAAGTGAGGTACTTATCCTGAGTAAGGGAGAGGATAATGATCCTCAACTCCCGAAATCGTACAGACCAATTTGTCTCTTAAATGTATGAGAAAAATTGCAAGAAAAGATCCTGTGCAATATATTGCAAAAACATAGAGAGGCTGTGGGGCTGCATCAACAACAGTACGGTTTCAGGAAGGTTAGGTCTACGGAGGACGCTATCTGTGAGGCCATGAGTCTTGTAATTAGGGCTAAAGATAACTGCGTAGTGAGGATATTCTTGGACATTTCGGGAGCGTTTAACAACTTGTGGTGGCCGGTGATATTCGGGAGGCTGAGAGAAATTAAATGTCCGGGGAACCTCTATAGGAGTCTTATGGACTACTTTAAGGGAAGATACGTGAACCTGAGATGAGTGGGATTGGAGCCAAACAGGTAGAAGAACGCATAAGATATTCCCAAGCGTTGCCGAATGGTTGGGAATGAAGTGCCTGCAGCCCTCTCCAGGTTTAGTACATTTTATTACTGGGCATGGTCCATATAAGGCCGCTCTCTTCGCTAGACCACTGATGGGTACAGGAATTTGCGATTGTGGTAGGGAGGCGACGCCAGAACTAGAGTGTATTGAGACGTTGGAAGATAGAATGAACCTACAGATACTGTTGCAAGCGAGCACGATTGATCACATATTGCGTGTCGTGGACCGATGGAGTCTCCTGGATACAATCGCGGATAATGTGTCCAAATACGAAAGAGATAAGTACGTAAATGCAATGAAAAATAGAGGACAAAATAGATTGGTACACTTAGGACAAGAGTATAGGACGGAGAGTGACAGTGATATAACAGCAGAAAGTGACGTTACAACAAATATAGATAACACATAATGGTACGGCTTGACTAAGTCAATAGGTAGGACAAAGACAAACTGGATTATCGGCTGGATGGGTTGAATGTGGTGGAGATCTCCAGGCAAACCGGAGCCTAGCTGAAGGAAGGAGTGCTCTCTGTATTCCACTAGTGTGAACTGCTGATGAACTGGAGGGCGCCTTGATACCGGCTAGGGAGTACAAGAGAACAACATCTTCAGACGGGAGAATCAACCCCTCAGTCATAGGGTCCAGCCCACTAAGCAACAAATGTGTGATGCTGGACTGGAGCTGTCGGGCATCTGGTCCGCCCACTGATACATCGGATGGCTGCTCTCAGTTCAGAAAATGGATCGGCGATAACAACTGAAAGACCATGCAGCCAACTATAAGAAGGACTTGTATTTAGGTTAAGTTAGTATTAAGTATTTTTATAAATATTTAGGTTAAGTTTGTTGTAAGTCCATAGGTGGTGATATTGTGGGTAGTAAATAGATCGAAATCCCTGGTAGGGCGCCTCTTCAGATGGTGGAGAAAGGGGATACCCGCACCCACTGGGGCTCTCGCCGATCTGGGGACTATTAGATCCAGAGTGCGGTGGAACACCTAACGGGGCAGTGTACCGGGGGTGTAATATACCCGGGGCGGACTAACTATTAGGTAAGGTATAGGAAAGAAGGACAAATAGTAGGACTTTTAGATTTAGGTGCTTTTACTAAATTTATTATTGTATTAATAAAAAATAACATAGCTAAAAGATGTAATGTTAATTCAAGATGTAGATCTAGGTCTCGAGCTACATGCTAGGAATCGGGATAAATAATGTAAATAAATAAATAAATAAATAAATATCAACAGACCAAATTTAACATTACAGGAATAGTCGCTTTTCCAGACGACTCCAAGAAAATACCTGTATTGCCCCCAAAAATATAACCATCTACTATATCCAAGCGATGAGTAAACTATAATACTTAAAGTGTAGTTATGAGAACAACCGTCAAAAAGTGACAATAATACACAGGTCTGAGCTTTCTTAGCACACCCAGGGATACGTCATAGTTTAACATACAAGTTCCGTGAAGTGTAAACCAGGCTATAAATAAACTCTAACAATGTTCAACATCTCGCCAACTCGTGCCCTTCTTCAACCATGAACCAATGATCTTAATGCAACGATTAGAAACTAATGACCATAACAGATCCTTTAATCAAAATAAATGAAGATTGCAATATTTAAATCAAATTACAAACTAATATCCAAGCAAATATTATTTACAAGCACAGCCCTAAGTTTAAAGTGTCCCGCCAACTCGTGGCAATAATACAGATATAATAATGAACTGAAAGTTACGTTAATTATCTATAACTATCAAAAGGTTAGCCCTCTAACGGCAGCAATGCTAATTACCTAGAAAACTTATGAAATATACAATGACATTAAAGTGTTCTGCCATCTAGCTGTGACAAACTTAGTTGAATTGGAATAAGTACACTTGGTAATTGATGCTATGTTTTCAATATAGCCCGAGGTAAAAATACTTCAAGAGAAAAAGTAAAGGTGGAACATGGCTTTACACTAGCCAGAAAAACAAGAAATTTACTTCATCATTGCAATACAGTTAAACAATACCAAACAAATAATTTTGAGAATTAAAGATCTATCTCGCCAAAAGGAATTTTGAAAGCCAAATTGATTTAAAATTCTGAACATGTAATTTTGAAACTAGAGAGTACATTACGCCGAAAGAGAATTTTGAATACCAATAATATCTTAACTCTAACAGAAAAGCGTCGTTTACCTTCTGTAAGACAGTGGTACAATGAGTAACTAACTAAGTTAGACGTAGGCTTAAATACTATCAAACATGAGGTCACATGTTCAAAGAGAAGAGGAGAAAGAGCGAGGGAGGAGTTCGGGAAGGAAGGGGAAGAACCCAGAAAGATCGATATCATTCTACCAAGCTGTAGAAAGCGATGTTAGGGTGGGGGGAACAATTAACAAATGAAAGAGGTTTGCGTAGTGGCCGTCTCTTTTTTCCGGGCGTGGTCTTCAGTCGTTGCCTGGCGTCTCGTGTGTGTTTAGGAGGCTGCGAGGCCGGGCGTGGAGGAGCAATAGTTCATTGGAGCCAGAGGGTAAGCGTAACATCATATAATTATTATTGTCCTGTTACGTGTAACTTGTTTCAATACCAATTTGAGACACGTCCATGGTGCTCACGTGAACACGGATATGATGTTCCAAAAGTTTAAGGAGATGTGCTCACTATGTTGGAAAAACAGGTACGATTTTCTACTGTTGAGCAAAGATCAGGCGATTGATAAGGGATGATATCGCTGCGAGTTCGATATTTATATTTTGCCCGATTAAGATGGGCGACTACTCAGTACGTGATAAGACATTATGTCGTCAATATCTATATTCGGACATAGTCTCTACAAGTATAAATCTGTCGCTGAAACGAAAGGAAATCTGACTCTTGCCCCTCAAGGCTATTACGATGCTAGATCAAAAATGATCATCAACGTTGAGATGCCAATCACATCTCAGGATACCTGTAACAAGTCATAAGTCAATAGGATGGACACGAGACATAGTAACGAGCAGATACTCGCTTTCAACACGGCCCAGGATATTATCAAAGGGCAGATGAACTCGTTGATCTAGAGTTTGGAGAAGGAACAAATAAAGTACACCAACTTTGAGAAGAGTGTTCGTCAAGGAATAGAGGAGGTGTGAAAGCTGTCTCGTCCCCAGGAAGATCGTCTCAACGAGAATCAAATGGCACTAGATGTCTTAGGTCCCATGTTGCTAAAGCTGGAAGTGTCTTTTGCGGTTCAACAAACCATTTACGTCGAATTTTACGATATGATGATGAGACGTCTACTATATGCAAAGGTGACAGATGCTGATTGGTTTTACGATGTGGGTGGCTTAGTTTTGTAAAACATAGGAATGCCCTCATTACCCTCAGATGCAGCACCTAAAACTTTTATAGACTCGATGGCTACCCGCGGTTTCTTCTACATCTACTTGGATTCAAAACCTACGTGGAAGAATGCAAGATATTTTGAATTGACTTTAACGGGTGAGCCTCGTTATAAGATCAAGAGGGTAGGGATAGTATCAACGATGGTCATGAGCTTGAAATAAATTATTTGCTTGTTGAATCTTACACCTATCAACGGTGCTCCTTTCGAGGTGTCCGACGATGACTTTATATATTTTATCCTGGAAAAACACTCGACGACGCTTCAGACTTTACACGTCGAATTAGGTCTTATTCACGATTAGATATAATTAACCGTTACTTCATCATAAGAGACATTTTCACCTTGCATCATGTCGACGAATGTCACGGAAGATATCATAAAAGCGATTAAGATCATTTAACGAAAGTATAGGCAAACTACGTGATGCTCGACATTAGTCTTAAGCCCGAACCGGAGGAGGAGGTTGAAGTCTCACCCAAGATATTACAGAACATATATTTATTGGAGACTTATCTTTATTCGTCTCAAGCACATTCTGATAAGACCTACGACTTTCATCAGGAGGGTAACTCAACTAAACTCGGAGATACTCGTATCATAATCGACGAGTGTGATGGCACAGTACTTCTTAACCCTATGGAAGTACCGTATACGTGAGGGCTATTAGACCTACTCTTCAGAAGAGCACCTACACATTACACCAAGAATGATCTGGATGTATACAAGTATATGCTCGAAGAAACGAACGCGCATCAGTTTAGAAACGACCCGTACACACGTATTAAGATGCGTACAGGATCGAGATATTCACTCATCATCAAACCTATGATCGAGGAAGAACTCGAGGGTGATGGTTTATACAAGATGGAGACAGGAAGAGGGATCGATTATACCTATTGGGATGATTCCAACGAATTGGTCGATCGATTAAGGCTCTTGCATGCATAGAACGGAGTGGACCATTCGGCCCACGATAATAAGATCGTCTCCATCATTGATGAATCACGTGAGTCTGGCATCATCGTATAAAAGTATTAATTCCACCTAAAGAGGCTGCATAAAAATTTCTGTATTCAAGCAGGAGCTTGCACGAGAACTTCATCGTCCTGCAAGACAGCGTTTTCCCAGAAGACACGTCAGTGTACGCGGGCTGAACGAGTTGCTATAGGGAGATCTGGTGAAGATGATACCCAACTCTAAATGGAACAAGGGATACAAGTACCTTCTCACCATCATCGACGTCTATCCCAAACGGCCTTGGGCCATACCCATCAATTCCAAGACGGGGTAGAACGTTACAGCGGCTATGGTTCACGTCCTTCATCAGGTGTGTTCCCCGTCCATACGTCATCTGTAGATGGATAACGGGACCGAATTTTACAACGCAGCTTTCAAAGCTCTTATGGGGAGGAAGAGGATAAATTATTATTCGACCTTCAACAACGTTAAGGCCATTGTCGTGGAATGATTCAATCGAACTCTCAAGAGCATGATGTGGATGAGATTCACGGCTAAAGGGTCGTAGTATCCATGGATCGATATGATCGATTCGTTACTCGATGAGAATAATCGAAATGTTCACTCTACAATCAAGATGAACCCGATTGACGTCAAGGACGGCAGGCTTTTAGGTACCGTCTACTTGCACGCTAAAACGATCGATCGTACATTGAACATATTTAAAGTAGGTGATGTCGTTCGTATCTGTAAGCATAAAGACGTTTTCGCAAAGGGTTATACCGCAAACTGGACGGCAGAACGGTTTAAGATACGTATAGTTATCGAGACGAATCCTAGAACTTTTCTACTCGAAGATTTGAGAGGTAAACTTATCACGGGAGGTTTCTTCGCCAAGGAGATCGCCAACGATGGTATAACTTATTACATCAAGTACGATAAGAAGGGTTATTCAGATTCATGCGATTCCAACACGCATTGGTTAGGGTACCATAACCCCGGCATGTGGGAACCAACCCATAGTATGGAGGACTCTTCGAATAGCTGCGTCATCTACAAGCTCAAGAAGGACGATAGTCCCGAGATATTTCGCAACTGGATCGAGCCGAGCCAGGAAGTGCTGAGCAAGGTCGAAGAACCAGGCTATATCAAGCCGAGCCAGGTCGAGGAGGAGGAGGATGAAGACGCCTTGTGCGAGGAGTTGGATCACCTGGAGAAGTGGGAATACGAACGGGTAAAGCCTCTATCCAAACTCACAAAGGACGAGGTTTACAATGTCCGCTATTTAGAATGAGAGGGTACGGTCGGCAAGCCCAACATAATCGTCCACGACCGTGTGGGAAGAGTCCTGCTTCCCAGCGAGAGCTTGGGATTGGAATTTATATGCCTCCCAACGAGGGCTTACGTATCAGGGGGGTGATTCCTACGAGTTCTTCAAGGGGTAATCGTGTATGCATTCAACAGTCAGCGACATTTTTTTACTCTTGACAGATTTATGAGCTTTAATACTTAAAATGTTTCGCCGAAGTCCCGGATATTCGTGGAACGAGCTGAACGATGTTGAGATCGGAGCCGGTTGGCGGAACTACAATATCTTTGAACAGCAGATAGTGTACGCAGAGCAGTGCAACTAATTAATTCGAGAGACGAGGGAAAGAGATATAATGCGTCGGGGCGTCGGAAAAGACGCACAACTGAAGTGGTTTCAGAAGAACAGTTCCCAGCAGTCATCTACATCCTGGACGTTGATATGTAACATTTAAAAACTGTATTGTAAGTCACGTATGATAATTCTATGTGCCTCTATGCATTAATATTAAAGTTTATTTACCATTCTTAAAAAAAACTGTACTCAAGTGCTATGCTAGCTTTCGGTTAACTATTTTATTGGATGGGCGATTAAAATACAGTGTTATTATATACTTTGCAAGAGAGAGATCCATAAAAAGACTACAAGCATTTAGGATCATTATTCTATAAAGCTATCTGTGAAATCTTAAAGCAATATTCTCATGTATCACGCGTCTGACATTTAAAGACTTTGTTTTGGAGAATTAAATTTATATGTTTAGAGAATATTTTAATCACCCTTCCTTTTCTATAACACCTCATCTTTATAAACGGTCTCAACCGGGATTCGAATCCTCCAGGGGAATAGAAGGAGGCAGGTCTCCCAGTGATCCTATAGTGTGACAGGGAACGACAGCACTTGCACGGGGGGGGATTAGGGGGCGTGGTACGAGGTGGCATCAGATTGGTCTGTGGCAGTATGCCTGCCTATGCTTCTTGATATGTGGGTGTTGAACCACATGACTCGTATCAGCGAATAAGTAACGTTTCAAAACTGGTTTGCGTCAGTATAATCACTAGCTGTTTACTCAGGGAATGGGCTCACTACTGGTTCTGTTTTCGCGCTGGTCAGTCATGACATGGTCTCGAATACATTTTATTTAAACGTCCCAAGTTGAGGAACTTGTGTTCATTTATTTTTGCGCAGGATGAACAAAAAGTACATACATAATGTACCACCACAATTTATATTTAATTAACCAAATAAATGATAAATATATTGACGGCCAGTCTCAAATGATAATTTAACGTGTCACATATTAATTTAAATAATAGAATCAATTTAGCTCAATAACCTAACATTTAAATATATACTGTTTTACTAATTTAATCCACACTATACGATCTCTAAAACTATAATAAAAAATATATACACTAACTCTGCGCATACCTCACTTCTTTGTCACTCTCGACGGTGGTATACAGGCTAGCCACGAAGGTGTTTGTTACATACAGTTTGTGACTGTTTTGGCGCGTAGCAAAGGGAGGGACATATTGGGATAGATACCCCCTCCCCAAAATTTCTCCCATCCCTAAAATGTTGAATTCTTTGCAGCTATCAAAATGAAAATTCTGTGACCCCATATTGCACTGGGGAAAAAAATCTAAATAGGGTAAGATTTATTTTTTCTTTATAAAGGAACCCTAATGATTACCTATAAATGGAGGAAAAATTGTCTTATTCTTTTCCTTCTTCGGTGATGCATCTATTGCACCACTATGCAACCACGAAACTTATTACATGGAAATGCACAAATTAAGATTAATTGAAAAAATATGTATTGTTTGTAAATAATTGACTAGAAACAAGTAGAAAACACCATTTATTGATTAACCTTAATACAAATGAAAATTTGTAAAGTTATAATATTGTATAAAATGAAAATGGAATTAATTTTAGAAACTACAAAATGTACAGTACTAGATACAAAAATATACAAGATATAAGCTATAAAATATAAAAATACTTTTCTGTGGGTAGCTTATAATATGAAAAATTATTAATGATATTTTTGATAACACTTCAAAATTTAGGCATTGTAGATTATATTAAAGACATGATTTATTGATTATTTCGTTATCCAAGACCATTAGCAGTTCAAAATTGTCCAAATTTAGAAAATACTAAAAAAAACTATTTATTAGATTTTAACAAATCTAAGACTAGTCGTAGTTATCTTCTTAGTCTAGCATGTCACTCAAGTGAAATGACATCTACAAACTGTAATCTACACAAAAATACTAAACTGAAATAAAGATATGCAAAGAAGATAATTAAAACGGATATATTCTGCAATAATATAATTTGTGTTTAGACTTACATTAAGTGGATGTTTCTGAATACAAACACCATTCTTCGACAAACTATTCTGCAAGTATGGCGGAACCGAAGGCGTGGCAGTTTTAACAGCTGTCTGAACCCATGAACACTCGATGTTGAAGCGGACCTGTCGTTGGTTCAATGCCTCGAGCTACGAGCACTGCTGCCCTAGCAGACTTCCTTGGTAACTCTTTCTCCACCTTTCCCACCTTCCCCCTTCCTTCCTTTATACTCATTACATGCTCATATTTGATCTTGTTTAGAGTCAGAGAAAAGAGTATATAACGGGTGACTCCTGGGTTCACAGACTGAAGTTAATCATATTATATCGACGAAGGAGGAACCTCTGCTGCAGCACCTGAAGGAGATACGGATGGTCTTGATGTTTGGTTCGTGGGTCTCACCACCTCGACGCCGAGAGAATCTCGTCTGATGTTCCAAGTATTCAACAAATGTCCAAGTCCTTCAGACTTGTTGTTGTAGTCAAGGAGACTAATTTAGTTCTTGTTAGTCAAAGCGGCTATAATGTTGTACAAATCCTTCAGACTTGTTGTTTTAGTCAGTGACTAAGTTTAGATTTTGTGTCCTTCTGACTTAGTTCTTGTTAGTCGAAGCGGTTTTAATGTTATCTAAATCCTTCAGACTTGTTGTTTTAGTCAGAATGACAATTTGGTTTTGTGTCTAACTGAATTGATTTCTTTAGTCAAATAGTTTGACTATATATTTTCCCTATGCCTATATGACATAGCTTAAATACAGTAGCTTTGAGCTCTAAATGTAATAGGGACCTTGCTTTAAGCTTCCTCTTCTCCATAAGTTCATTATTCAGTATTAAGTCCTTTTGACTTCACAATATCCCATGACGCCGAGCACGTCATGCTCACGTGTTTGAATTTTTGTATGGCTACAAGCAGGTTGTTTAATGCCCTTATTTGAGGACCTAGTTAGGTCAGTATCTCACAGCATTTTAATTGGGACTTCTTTTTGTGTTTTACTATTTTGGGTGCGCAAAGAGTGGAACACGGCTAGTTTTGTATAGTGGCCCGCTCAGATAGTATTTTTATTCAACCCTTGTTGGTACCTTATTTTTTCAATTATTTAATGTTGGTGTGTACTTAACTTGATGTTTACCCCAGGTAGTGGGTAATGGCATAAATGTACTATTGAATGTTTTAGCAGTACCTTCTGGAAAAGGACCGGCCATAGTACAATTTTGTGTTGACACCCGATTGTTAGCCATCTGCTAATGTAATGGACAGACCGTCCCCTTACCATCTATTATGTAGGGTGTCTATGAGACCTTTCTTAATTTCAAGTTAAGCTAGCTAGTTAAGCTAGCCGACATTTAGTTTAGTTTAGTAACTCTAAAACTATAGGATTTGTTGTTATATCATTAATGGTAATTAATTCACAATTCACCATATTTTCTATTTAAACCCTTCTGGCGGGAGTCTGGCGCTAGCCCGGCTGTTTTGGAATCCAATACTTTATCTATTTAACTTCTTTTTGGCTGTTACCGTGTCGTCTTGGACACTTATTCTCCCGAGCAACGAGAAGTTCCTATAAGTTTGGAGTTGTTAAACCCTATCATATTTGTCAGTTTAAAACTTGATGTTGTTCTTCTAAGAGTTACTTGTTTTTCCTAGCCAATTTGACGGACATATATTACTGTTTATTATTCTTTGGTCCAGCATTCAATCTTCTTTATCAATTGTAACCCGATATCACCTTTTTATGTTATTTGTATAATAAATCTATTATTGTTACCTATTAATTTCTCTAACTCTTATGAAACATTTCCCTATCTCTAGCTTGTTATACATTTACCTTGTAATAGATATCGTTACCTCCTCTATATATTAAAGGTAGGAAACCATATCATTAGATATAATAAATTATTTTGGTGCTTGTGTGCAAAACAGTACCAATAATATTCAGATTGAGACAATCTTTAAACATTATTTGATTCAATATATATGAATGAAACTAAATAAACACATTGATTAGAAGCTTGCATAGTACTTGATTGCATCCTACATTGTGTGTATATGTACAGTACACTTCTTAATTTGGTAGGAATGAAAAAGTTAGAATCTCGGTAAAAATATATTACCTTTGTGTGTATTTAGTGTGGTGAACTATTTATGAAAAATCAGTGCACCCAGCCGGGATTCAAACCCCAACCTCCTCGTTACTGACAAATCAGACTAAATAAGCTTGACATTTAAACCCCGTGTGTATGGAGGCAAGTGTTGACTAATTAGCTTTGCAATGTTTCACGGTAGGTAGTGATGTAGCTACACTCCGATTTATAGGTCTATATTAAGACAATTTTGATAGCTATAAAAGTTACTAAAACAATTTAAATATATTCATACATTAAGTGATGTTATCTTCAGCTGTCACTTTTGATAGATATTATCAAAATATAACTATTACAAATCACTAATAATGAAGAAATATACCCACTTCGGTGGCCGCGTGGTCTAACATAGTGTCTACTCAACTTGACCAATGAAATTCCCGACTTTTCCCCCGATTTCCCCTGGTCATTTTTATAAAATTCCCGACTAAAAATATGTCACATCCTTCTAATTCTCCCACCTCCCCCCTCATTTTTCTATTAATCTTTTTTTATGAATAATAATAAGTTTTAAAATTTAAATAAACATATTTTTTAAATTTGTATTAACATTGTTTATTAGGAATTATGAAATTTATCACACAGCTACAANGATTATTATATTTCATGTTTTGAGTAAAACCACATTTTCCCAGATTTTTATTGTAATTTACTAAATCCCGGCTTATTCCCGTTTTTTTCCGATCACTTCAAATTCCCGGCTAGTTCCTGTTTTCCCGGATGGTAGACACCCTGTCTAAGGCGCTACTCTCGCACTAGACTAGACTGCTCATGATGGGGAGATTGTGGCTCGATTCTCGGTCTAGTGTACAGAGGGTGGTTTTTAAAAATTGATTTTACACTCTCCTGCTACGCAAATATGGGTATACTTCCTCTAAATTTAGCCTTCTTCATCCCTAAAACCATGAGCGTATAATCTGAACTAGAAGATACAGTGCTAGACAAAAATAAAATATGTTTGTGTTTTCCAAATGGCTTTTATCAGAATCCTACTACTATTTATTTAAACTGTCATACAGCCATACAATGTGGTTTATTATTATTATATTGTGTGTATATTATATATTTTAAAAATACAGTAGAACTTTGGTTAACCAAAACACTGTTTTTTTTTGGTTGAGATGATATTATTTATGAATATACATGAAATAAATGGAGAACTCTATTGAAATACCTGTGGCAGTAAATTCAAATAATTTAAATCTATGCAATGATCAGTAAAACATCGCCCTGAATTATGTCGATTAGGAGTTAGGTTAAGTCATTAAAATCATGCTTCAGCTGCTGCTTTTATCATTTCCAGTCAGTTCATCCAAACCGGGTGCTTTCCCTGGAAAATATAGTATTTAAGTATTTACCATGCATTGAGTTAAACACTTTTTTAAACTCATAAATATATTGTTTTGTTATTCACTTTAATTCAAAACCTAAAACTGTACTTGTAATTTGAGTCCATATCATCATTACTTTATCTAATCATATATGAGAAAAATAAATTTGGAGCTAAGCCAGAATTCAAACCAATCTCCAAGAAGTGGTGGTTTAGTAAATAATCAGATTTTTTTTATTCTTGTGTTAATTAAATTATTAAATAAACTACTTAAAATTATTTTTATAAAATAAGTTAGTTTTCAACCTTATCCATCTGGAACATGGCATACACTCTGGGCTTCAAAAGGTTTCCCACCTGCTTCACCTGGGAGAAATAACATGTACTAGAGAAGTCATTAAGTGCAATAGTATACCTTTACTTTCCACATTAAATTTCAATGAGCAGGTGAGAAAAAGCCTATAAATTTGCTGGAAAAGTGTAATGATTATGTATCATTCAGGTATCTTTTACATGCCACAATCGATATGGGGCAGATTCAATTCTCCAAATGAAGCTGTTATATGGATTTTCATCAATCGGTAAAAATACGTTGACCTCGGCCAGGCTTGAGCCCACAAACATCAGGTGATGAACCCTAAAAAGTCATCAATTATTTGTGTACTAATGTTAAATAAAGTTATATTAATTTGTTCAAAAAGTTTAGGACCAATCTTATATGATGATGAAACTTAGTCAGCTGGGCTTTATATACTAGTTTCTAGATTAGTTGTACAAATACAACAATTTCCTTGACAGGAACATTTACAAATAAACATAAAATAATAGATAACTTATAATCTTGCAATTATTTATTTCAATTTATTTTCAGAAATTTTTTGTTCTTTTAATATTTGTTCTACATTGCGAGTACAATGAAATGTAATGAATTGACTTACTGCTGGAATATCAATAACATATGAGAAAACACAAATACAAAGTTATAAATTTACCCTTGCTATTATCATATGTATCATAATAACACAGCCATACAGAACTATTTTAATGTAGATTGAATATTTTGCTTATCAGACAAGTGCTAGCCTTCAAACAACACACACAGTAAATTGCAAGTGCAGCTTGTATATCCATAAACCTGAGTGGTTAGCTCATATTTAGTATTACAATAGAATAGTACCATCCCAATGAGCTGAAACAATTACATTTTCAAATAATGTTGTATCTGGATGTTATATTTTTGGTAATCATTCTAGTTCAAGTTCTTCTTGAACATTTGTGCGGTCAAGAAGAGCTTGCTAAGAATATTATAATCATGTAGAAGACTAAAAAATCTCAATTGTTTAAGAAAAATCAATAATATTATTTTTAAAATAGTAAAATAGATTAAAATAATGTAAATAAACAGCTACCACTGATACAATGATACAAAAATGAATGCCTAGTTTAAAAAAATAAGATATAAGTGTATTCTTAATTTGTGGAGTCCAAAAAAATTCAAAGTCATTTATGTCAATGGAATTGACTTCTTTGAAGATGACCAATATTGAATATGTCAAATTGGTGGAATAGAAAAAAAATTGTTTGCATTACAAAGAACTTGTTTAAATAGGTATTAAAGGTCTCCAAGGTATTTATTTTTGTTGTTGTAATTTGACAAAAATTAAATACTTGTTAATTAGATCAAAGATAACAAGGAACACACACACAATATCGTGATTTATTTTTACTAAAGAATATGACCAATTACCTTGAATAGTGATTAAAATAAAAATTAGAACAGGATTTTTAGTATCGATCTTGTCTTTATAAATCCTTTTTTTTTTGGTCTTGATATTGTCTCTAATTGAAAAAAAATGATTCATGTACACACGTAAAATAGTGAGACAAAAGTGCTCAAAAAATTATTATACGTTCAACATTATTTATAGATTGCATCATTAATTTTTAATTCATTTATTTCCAAATCAAGTAGACGATATTGTACATCCCTTTTGTATGTCGACTTTTGTCAAGCTTGAGTCACCGGTTTTATTATTTCATTACAATATTGACAAAGTTTTACTTGAATATCACGTTTACATTATTGAATACATAGGTGTGTTGTGTTGTAATATTTCAACCAATACTTGAGCAATTAGTACTAAACAAAATTGTTTACACTTACATTTCATGTATACCACCTTAACTACAGTTTCACTACAGTAATATATTAATTTCATCTCATATCTATCCTCTCTCCCAAACAACAATCAAATTAAGTAAATCCATACATGGAGCGGCAAGTGAGTATTGACCTTCAAGAGAGCTGCGTAAATCATGACGAGAGACAACATAACTTCACAATTTTGAGAGACACACAACAAGAACACCACTCTCCATGTACACTCTGCTTTGATCAAAAATATTAAGACTCCTTGGGACAGTGTAAGAGTAATCATAGGAAAGAAACAATTTATGGATTTTGTTGTTAAAATAATTGTCAATTGAGGTGCAGGTTAGGTATCGTTTTCATGCTTTGTAGGGGTGTGCAAAGCACACTTTTTTTAATTCAAAACCAAGTCAAATTCAATAATGAGATATTCCTTAAGTCAAAACTAAGTTTGAATATTAAAAAAAAAAGTTTTATGTTAGATAAAAATAATATACTTTGCATAACTACATTAATTTAGGTATTAAATTATTCTCACAAAATGTAATCTAATTACCGGTATCTTATATTATGTTATGCAAACATTAATTTGTGATGAAAATGATTTTTCTTTTTAAAGTGTTTTAACTTTAAATATTTTGTTGGATAAGCTTCGTAATTGTTAAATCCAAAGTTTTACTCTTGAATTGAAGTTAAAACCAATGAATATTCAAAGAGAAGTACACCCCTAATGCTTTGTTAAGAACTGCAATGGATCAGTAAGTGAAGGATTTTACTCAAAGTGTGTGAATATCACCACAAAGGAGTCTTCTAATTTATTAATGGAATGGATGTGTTTCATGAATTTGACAAAAATATCTACACAGAATAACACTTTTTCTGTTAAACTTTAAATCTAAAAAATTATATACATACATTCTGAGGTATAATTAAACTAACAGAAGGAAAGATAATAATAATAATAATAATATTATTATAAACAAATAGGACAAACAATATTGTTTGCGTAAACAATAGAGGTCACTTAGTGTGATGTGATAAGTTTTTAATGCAAACCTTTAGGTTTCTAGTAATGGTGTAGGCCTTGACCTGCAGTGTCAATGGACCAAAGTTGTAGCAAGATAAATACTGAAAAATACTAAATGCTATTTCTGGTAAGATAAATACTGGTAATGCTTTCATTCTCTTTTTACAAACATTTTGGTGCATTTCCTTAACATTCATCTTCCACCCCTGATGTTTTAAAATTAGTGATAGTTATCACAAACAGGCAATAAGAAAGAATGCACTAAATGTATCAAATATAAACTCGCCCTCATGACTACAATGACCTGAATAAGATCAACACTCACTTGTCATTATTTAACATGAATAAATAAATATTCTAACATACAAACATGGAAATGTATTAATGTAAACCAACTGTACAAGTCCGCAAAGCATTTAGAAAAAGAGTCAATATTTCAAAACAAGGATAAAAGTACCTTAAACTAATGGAAGATGGAAATTGTGACATGTTTTATGACTAACTACGAAGACTTGGGTCACCGGTATCCGACTGATAAGGACGCTTCCATAGAAAGACTACACAAAAATTACCTAATTATACAAAATACACAGTCATGAGTTCAATGTGTAGTAAATCATTGACCAGCTTCTCTCACATAGGCTATAAAGCCATGTCAAAAATAACACAAATATTAAAATGCCACACAATTTGGAATTCTAGACAGTGTTTAAATTTACAAAACCCACATTTTATGTATATTTCATAACCCTATGTACAGTTTTTTCAGCCCCCTTCCCAAAACAAATATAACAAAACTTCCATAACAAGATATTTTAAGTTCTAAGCACTTAAAATATTTCTTTCTAATGAAAGATAATAATTAAAAAGATACCAATCTTTTTATACAATGATTTCCATTGCAGTTAATTTGGTTTGATCAGTTTTTCAAGGCAGAATTCTAACTTGTTTCTCTTGCCTATCACTGAAAAGTAGTGTACTAGTAATTCGTTACACACGACACGACACAACACAACACATTGTACGCAACGTTTGTGAGCTGAACTTTCATGGTCTTGAGTACACTCGGCAACCTCTTGTAATATCAATTCTGGGCAGTGTAATAAATAACCACAAGTCATTTGATCTACAAGTAATATTTTTATAGAAAATTGTTTCTATGCAATACATTTTATTTCAATGATGATTAAATCATTTTTTGTAATAACTCAAAAACTAAGTATTCATCCTTCCCAAATAATGGAAACAAAGAAGAGGCCGGAAAGTTAAGGTGATTTGTATTTAGGGCGTGTTACTGAATCACAATTACCGTAGTTGTGTAAGTCAGAACCAGATGCCTGTGTTCCATCCTGTAACAAAGTAAATAGTAATCAATATTTTGTTCTCACAAAGGTTTTGAAAAATGAGACGTGGATAGAGCCTTAGTTACATGTACTAATCCTCAGGCAATCAATTCACATATGGGGTTAGGATTCAAATCCTTGTCAAAGATTAATTGTTTAACACTGCATATCCAGTTTTTGTTTGCACAGCGTCTTACTTACCATTCGAGTTATATGCTCATAATCAGTTGAAATCTGTTCCTAAAAACATTAATGGCACTTTTTTTTAGCAAATATAATTATTCCTTATAGGTGGTGAACTAAATTAAATGAATGTTAGTGCTCTTTAAAGTACTATTACTGGAATACCAAATCAGATCACCTCATGCTTTCACAGAATGTTTTGGAGAATAAGTTCCGCACTTACAAAAGCACACCACCTATCCCTATCTTGAGCCAGTTCTATCCAGTCCACCTCATTACACCTTATCCCTATCTTGAGCCAGTTCTATCCAGTCCACCTTATTACACCTTATCCCTATCTTGAGCCAGTTCTATCCAGTCCACCTCATTATACCTTATCCCTATCTTGAGCCAGTTCTATCCAGTCCACCTCATTACAGTCTATCCCAATCATGAGCTAGTTCTATCCAGCCCCCTCATTACACCCTATCCCTATCTTGAGCTAGTGCTATCCAGTACACCTCATCACACCCCATCTCTTTCAGGTCCCTTCTAATGTTATAATCCCATTTGCATCTAGGTCTTCCCAATGATCTCTTCCCATTGGGTTTGCCAATCAGTACCCTGAGCGCCGTTTTAGATTCTTCTATTTGTGCTGCATGTCCTGTCCAACGTAATCTACGAGACTTGATTATTCTAACAATATCTGTCTATTACTAAATGGTATGTACCATATCATTATGTAACTTCTTCCACTCCCCAGTAGCCTCATCCCTCTCTGGACCAAATATCTTCCTAAGCCTCTTGTTTTGGAACATCCTACTTTTTTTTCCATCATGTAAGTTAAGGGTATTCCTGTGCTTGAAAAAATTAACTAATTAAAAATTCAATTAAAATGATTAATTATGATAAAGTAGGGTAAACTAACCTCCCCTCCAACCCTTCCAAGACCGAATGACCCTGGTTGAAGTTAATATTGTTGCCATTTGGAGTCAGTCTTCTTTAGAGAGAGGGTGTTAAAGTTCAGCTTTTAGATGTTTATCGCTTACTAAGAAATGTGTACCTAGGTCCTTGTTCCTGACTAATTTGCAATAAGTGACAGTTGTGACAGCTATCATACAGCTTTCTCTCCCTAGGTTTAGTTTCTCCCTCTAATGCTATACTCCAGCTTGTTCTCTGATAGGAAAAGGGGGGAGGGGGGGAGAGTTAACTCAGGTATTCAGGTAGCCTGGATGGGTTAAGTGAATCGTCGTAGTATGGAAATTTTCTCTTTATGAAAATAAAAACTATATGAAGGCATTTTATTATATTTCTTACATACGCTTTTTCAACTTATTATAACATGCACTTTATTTACCGACTAATTATATCAATCAGAACATGAATTACAGACTAGCTTACTCTATAACAGTTACAACAATGAGACCCCCCAGCTGTCACTGCGAGAAAAGGGTCCCAATTTTATTAATGATAATTTTATTGAATGTGCAGGGAATCAAACCAAATACCTTTAGTTCAGAATAAGACCAAATAAGAAAATGATCATCAAATTATTTAAAGGAAGTTGGCTCCTTTAGTACACATAGAGTGTGTAATGAAGACAAAGAAAACTAAAATACATTTCATGTTTTTCAGTAACAGTGTGGTCAAAGTTCAAATCTTATTCGAATTAATTAGGAGAGGTTTTAATCGTACCTATAGATTAAATTGTTAAAATGCCCTTGTTTTAAATTATGATCTAATAAAATCTAACAACAAAATATGTGTATTCCCAAAATTAATTGTGTGCTGGTTTCCCTCAAGGACAGCTTTTAGAATTTATAGGCCATGAGCCCTCACTTTTATTTAAGGCACCCTTTTTTTGTAGAGCAAGTGTTTTAAAAATATTTTTGTATGGACTGCAACATTTCAAAATGGTTAGATTTATAAACCCTATTTAGAGGTGGATAATTGAGTTAGTAAATAACTAGTTGATAAATAAAATAAAGTAAGCTTGTGATTTTATTATGGTGTGAGAATACACTTATCATTTTTTTAGTGTTCTTTTGTTTCTCTCTTAGTAGGTACGCGTTAAGTTTAAATCTTTGTCCTGACAAGCTATGGGATCTTTAAGGGTATCGAAGAGGTTCAAAAAATCGACTTCATTACCAGTGATCAATAATAATAAGAGTGGGGAAAAATAAGCCTCCCCTCTACCCCCTCCCAGATCGAATGACCCTGGTGGAAGGTAATATTGTGGGCATTCTGAATTTGTTTTTTTCAAAGCAAGGGTATATTATCGTTGTTATAAATGAGTATCAAGTTATCTATGGGAGGTTACTCTAGTAAATATATGTTTAATATGTACTAAAACGTATTTTAAGTATCTGGAAATAACATCATAGAAACTAAAATGTTGGCCTATATGGCATTTTTCGCTGACAGTGAAGTTGAGATTCAAATCTTGTTTAGAATTATTGGAGGGGTTAGGGGGTGGGGCCTAGCTCTAGATTAAATTGCTAAACAGCCCTTTGTGTTAAAAACTTATTGATTTTTTTTTATCAACAATCAGTCTATTTGACCTGATCATCTATTGTCTCCCATTGGTCAGTTGATTCCATAGAGGTGTTTCATCTCATATTTTCCATTTTTAAAGTAAATAAATTATTATTGAATATATAAAGTTGGTCAAGCAAGGCTATATATTTCAGTCATCTTTTTGACCGTGGTTTATAGCAACATAGAGAAAAGATATAGGCATAATAAAATAGTGATACTTTTCTCTAAGATAACAGCGAGCTACACATTTTTTATAATGTTGGCCAAATCTGACTTTTTATTTTGGACTTGCATTATGTAAACGTGTGGCTCCAGAGCCATATGCGACTCCTAGCCAGAAAAATTGCAGCTCTTTTCATCTGTTCTTAGCTACTACTAGACTTATGATATATTGACCTATTTTTAATTTTACTTTTTACTATAGGAAAACATGCCTTAAGCTGGCTCGCCACTTTTTGAAAAAAATCAATGACAAAATTCTGTTTGCATGAATCATTTCTTCTTAGTTTGTGCTCATATTTGCCTAAAGATTAACATTTATGCTAAAAAATTAGCCATTTTATATAATAATGTGGTGGGCCTACTTAGCTCAAGCTGGCCCTTCACAATTGAAAAAAATAATTTAACCAAATTCTGTTTACATCATTTTAACCTGCTCCATTTGTGCTCATACATTCATTCGAATAATGTAAACAGAATTTGCTCTATTTATGTTTTTCAATATCTGGGGGGAAAGCATAAGATCTAGGAGGCCCAAGAAGTTGTTTAATTGTAAGAGCCCATATTGTTTGTTTTGCTGGGGAAATTTAAAATGTCAATTTTAAAGAAGAATCCGCTATTCAAAGGTGTCTGTCAAGGGAGATTTCACTGTAATTATTCACTGTCAGGAATAAGAGAGTGTGATAAGTGTTCATATGTGGGCACACAGACTAAGCGTTAAGAATGTATAATCTGGTATGCCTTTGATGATAAGGTCACAGTTTGAATCCCGGCTGGGTATAGTGAAATTAATTTTTTCCTAAATAATTTACTACCATCCCTCCATGCAAATGCATATACACTTTATATAATTTGGCCTTACTCACCCATATCTAAATTTAATGGGAAATGAGTAATTAAATGATTGCCAGGCATAATATTGAAATCTATATCGGCCTATATAATGCAAAAAGTGTGTATGTGTAGCTATAAAAATATTAACCACTTCTAAATGAAATGTATAGCTGAAATTTGGTAGGCGGGTAGAGGGATTACATCATATAATCTGAAATGTCTATAAATACTAGATTTCAAAATGGGGCCCAAGAAACGATGGGTGGAGGGAGGCAATAAATAAGGATATACATTTGGTGAGGTAGAAAATGGTAATTTGACAGGCATGTATAAAGGAGTTTACGTAAATTCCGTCCCGAGGATTTTATTACTCTAAGGTCCTGTGTTAATTACATACCGCCATTTGCATTAGACAATGTAAATTCAATCCCATCATTAAAATAAGATGGTGTAATTTCGTCCCGTATTAAATGTAAACAACATACTAAATACAATATAAATCAAGAAGAAAAAAATCTAACTATAGTTTGGAGGGTTCGGGACCAACTGCAACTGATCAACTGAAGGGAGGTACAAATTGTGACCCGCCGTCCAAGGGACTTTGTACCATGTGTGACGGAACTTAACCTAATCTAACCTAGCCTAATCTAACCTAACCTAAACTTCCATATGTAATAACTAGGCCTAGATCTTTTGAATTGTTATGTGTTAACATAACATAAATAATATACATAAATATAATCATGGGACGCAATTTACATAGCACCTTTATAATGATGGGATGGAGTTTACATAAGAGATTTTAATGGCCGGGACAGAATTTACATCAAAAAATTCAGACAGGATGGAATTTACTATGATTGTTATAGAGCTCACTAAAATAAAAATAAATGTCTGATTTTAAAAAAAATTTAAATGAGACTCTGGGAAAGAGGTGAGAGGATGGATGGGGGGGATATAATGAAAAAAAAGTTTTAAGGAAAGGTATAAAATTTAGATTTTCTAGGAATGTAGGTGGTTTACAAAAAATAGATAAATAAGAATTATATATGTGAAATTACTAAGTGAGAAGGCTTATGAAATGAGGGGTTTAACGATTAAAAAAAAACTAATTATCAGTGTGGCAGAATATCTAAATTTGTGAGGTAGGTATGAAGTTCCCACCTTCACTTCCCTTCCAATGGCCATAATGAACAGGACATTTTTAAATTTAAAAACGAAGAACTGGAAAGGGGTTGGGTTTGGGGCCCTTTAAATTTCCCATACTTATATAAAAACCCTTTTTGGTATGGTAAAACATTTAAATTTGGCATGGAGGTAGATGGGCTACCCCTAAATACCATAAAAGCTGTAAACATTTGTAATTTTGAAATGGGAGGGGGGGTTAGGTGGTGAGATGGGGTTTTGGGGAGGGGGAATCAATGTCCAAAACTTATAAAAAATAAAACTTTTTGGTTTGGTAGAATATCTAAATCAAATATGTATATAGAAGAACCTTCTTTGTTAGGTCTAATACGGCCATATTTTTTGCCTTTTTATTTCTCTTGCGAGCACTGCTTGGTGTAGGTTTTTAGCCATTTCCAAATATACAAGTATTCATAAGCATTGGCGGGGAATGCTATCTTGTTTCTATGTCAGAATGGCTAAGTTAATAAAAACTTATTCACCTAAAAGAAATGCCTCTAAGTGTGTAAGTAAGAAGTAAGTTTTCTAAAATTGGGTTACTATATCTTTGCTTAGATCGGTTGGATAAAGTAATCTAGACTTACTAATGATCTATTACGGGTGGCTAAGTACTTTACATTTCAGCACTAACAATGAAATTATAGCACTAACCAACACTAACGAACCACACACGATGGGAGTTTAAATAAAAACTGCTGGGTAAATCGATTATTTGTTAGATCAGGTGGATAACTTCATATAAACTTATCCCCCCCATGATAAATCATAACAAGCACCTTAAATTTTTTACACTAAAGATGAAAAGAGAACTCTAATCAGTAATCACAATCAGCAATAGAGTAACATAAAAGTTTTCAAAAACTGTTGCTAAACAAGTTGACTGGTACACTTTACTAAAATCACCACACAAGCCCTTCTTTCCAAGACGAGCAATTAAAAGGAAACTAATCCTTTTGTTTAGGCTGTCACCATCTGCTAGTGACAACATGCCTTCACTCAAAATTTACAGCCTGTGAAAGAAAGGCTGTGGAGGTGAGGAGAGAGTCGATGCACAGAAACTTCTTCAAATTGATGCTAGAGTATGCAAGTTCCTGGACATGGTGTTACATGCAATAATGGTTTAAGCAAAGTAATGTACCAAAGCTGTCAACACCATGAGATGGAATCCGAAATATTTAAAAAATCTGACCTCATAATGGCCCAAATTAAACTTCAAATAGTTCCAAACTAATACACCACATATTAAAAATATATTTTAAATCTTTAAACAGTAAGATAAATAGAAAATGAATAATTACAAATGGCAACATAAAAATATCATTTTTCTATGTAATAGTAAATATTTAATAAAATATAGAGGCGATCATAATGTATTCTTTACAGGAACATCTATAGCAAGTCATTATGTCAAATACAAAAAATCAGATATCTATTATTAATAGTTTTAGAGATTTCTTTGAATAAGATTCCTCAAAATTAAATTATATTAAAAAAAATTAAAATTATAGAAATTTTTTTGTGAAACTAAAAAACTGTCAGAATTTGTTATTTGAAGCGAAAAACTGGATTTATCCTAAAAGTTCCAATACATGAACACCCTTAAGAGACCATATTTCACAACCCATAGAGAACTGGTAAAATTATTGTTTTGTATATTCTCAGTTTTACATTCCTTAACAGCATGTGAAATGTCAACAGCTTACTGACCGAGTAATAGCACGTATTTCCCAACTATATTATTTTCCTAATTTCCACTCTAGCATCGTTATAGTTAGTTAAAATTGTTTTTAAATATTTAAACTCATTAATTCTGTCAATGATATGTTGCTCGAGGTAATCTCAAAATTATCATAGCAATACTCACCAATAATATAATTAATATAATAAATTAATTAATTTGTCCTAAAGGCTCCAGGTTTATAGCATCTCTCTGTAGTAGGGGTTGACTCCCTTAATGGGTAGGGGGTGAGCCTCTGTATTATACACCCACTGATCCAGAGAGATTAGACTGTCGTCGCTGAATAGTAGGTACAAGTACTGAAACACAAAACACAACATTGTTATCATGGAAGCTCGATGTAAAGTTGCAGCAATATATTTTTTATTTAGCACTAAGTTTTACTACCCATGGGGATTATACACTCATGGATTTTTATAGATGAGGAAGGTTGTATTTTTTATAGGAAGTGTACCCACATTTGCGTGGAGGGTGAGTGGAAAACCATTCAGGGAAAATCACTCTCAGTGCATCCAAGTGAGATTTGAACCTCAATTTCCTTGTCATCGGCAGTCTAGTCCACTGCGAGAGTAGCGCCTTAGACCATGTGGCCACCGAAGTTGGTTGAAGCGATATTACATTTGAAAAAATACTTTAAAAGGTTAAAAAAAAGTTAACATTAGTTGATTATTTATTACCATGATTTTGATAACATGTAATCTTTTTTTAGTACATCACAAACAAGTCTCGTGTTCACACACATTCTCTTAATGATTCCATGGTTGTGGAAACTTTTTTTATAGTAGTAATTTTTTGTCATTTTGAATTTTTAAATTTTAGGCTATATCCTTGGTTTGCCTCATTTTTGAGCAATTTTATAAATGTATAAATTCTCTAAGATAATTTTTTTTATAGTTGTTGGAATGAGAAGATAATGTAGGCAATTAACTTTGTATCCTCTTTGCTTGTATGGCTGGAAAATGCACATTCCTGGTGTGAGACTGCAACTAGGTTGGAGAGGGTTGTGTTGGACAGGACGTAACTATTACTTCTGAAGCCGATATTTGTAAATCAGTATTATATTCAGCTGGATGCAAAAGTTTAGTTGTTGAGGGCTTTTTAATGCAATTATATGTTATAGCTTCAATATGTAAAGTGCGTGTCTGATTTAGTCGTGTGCATTCATTACTTTAAAAAAAATATATTTATTGTAGGAATGGGACCCTCAAATCCTTGATTTTTTTATTTATTCTTTTCACTTTTCCAAGTGAAACTGTTTTAGTGCTCTAATACTGCTTCTTGGTGGTTCAGAGCCAACTATAATTATAGGATGAACTTAACAACCAGGCCCCAGACCAGTAATTTAACACTTAACTGAATTTATGAATATTATGATGAATAGATTATATGAAATAATGTTAAAAAAATTTTTTTGTTGCTATTTGTATTTTCTATTATTCTATCATATCTTTATTTCCTTTTAGGGTCATACATTTTTCTAAAATTCGGATTTAGAATTTGAAGGTAAATTAATTTTTAGGTCATAAAAGTCCGGGGCTCGATTATTATTGAGAAGCATATACTGTAGAAAGTTTAACACACATGCTGCACAGGTAGCATAAGTTTGTGAACTGGAAGGCTGAGATTTAATCCTCTACAGCTGTACCAAGGGTGTTCATTTAAAAAATGTGGTTTCTCATGTTAATTCTAAATCAAGGGTCAGTCTCAAACAAATTTTTAATCAATCTTGCAAGAAAACTGCATTGTCATTAAAAGTGGATTTCTGAATCTTTTTAACTTGTGTGTATAGCAAGTACTTTTAAATAATATTGAAGTGTGAACAAAATTAGCTTGATCATTCAAAAATTGGTAATGTCATAAAAAATTTAAATAGCTTAGTATTAAAATGTACATTTTATTTATTCTATAGGTTTTTTTGGTATAAAGGTGGGGACATCAATATTTGAGGAAAGATTAAATTTAAGGAATAAATAAAAAGCAAAAGTGTAGTGAAGAAACAATGGGTGATCGCAAAACTTTTGATAAGTCCAGCATGGTGCAAAAAGTTTTCTAACCCCTGGTCTAAATTAAGGCTGAAGAGCTCTGAGATAAGCAAGGGTTAAAAAAAAAAGTTCTTGTGCTTATTTGGGCTGCAGTTAATATTTAGTCATAACTACTGGGTATCTAATTTGTTTATTGTGTGAAAATATATAAAATTTAATTCTCAGCCTTATATTGATTTATCACCGACAAAATTTACCAAAATAATTGAACCATTTTGAAGTTGTTTTTAATTTACTAAGGTAAAACCATTAAATAACTAATTAGTAATATTAAACCATTTATAAGCTGTAAGTAGTGTATTTATCTGAATCCATGACGAGTTTTTTCCCCCAAATTTGTAGCTTCAAAATCTAGGGATCATCTTAAAATCACAGACTAAGGAATGGGTTAGGCCTATATCAAAAGGTAACAGCAGCTCTTTTTCTTAGAGCAAGAAGTTCTTTCTCAGACTGACCGGCCAACCAGCTGGTCTCATTTGCTCTTTATTCTGTTAATCGTTTGTTTTTGGGTCTGTCTGGCTATCGTTGGGGAAAGGGAAGCAGTGTTTCCCTCGGCGAGTATCAGCAAAGTTTACTTTCATAATGATAGTATCATTATTGGTGTATAATCATACATTTACTACTGTTAATATCTTATTTTCTAGGTTGTTTTTAGTAATATTTACTGTTTCTAGATATAATTATGGGAACTCTTTTACAAAATAATGTATTCATCACCAATTTACATTAAGTTTAGTTTTATTTTACAGAATATTGACGCTAGTTTGATCCTCCAAGGGAAGCAGTTTATTTCTTTGTGTACAGTAGTAGAATGACGAGTGCATCAACAAGTGCAGCAATGGAAGAGAAGGGCTGCTGTGTCAAAATTCATAAGTAATATTTTGAAGCATAGTTTTTCGTCCTGGGCTTTTGACAAGAAAAAGATAATAAATGAAACAGACAAGACCCAATCCATCTTTGGACAACCTATATAAAAAAAACTCTTACGTTTCAATATTCAATTTTATGAAAGTGTATAGTAATTATCGGTGTGTTGGGTTGGCAGAAAATTATATAGTTGACCTTACTATTTACTAATGAAAATTACATGTAGAATAAATCTGGATTAAAAGATATTATAAGGGAGGTCAAACTCATTTGCAGGCCACAACCCAAGAGAAAACTTTGGCAATCGTAAATTGACTATTATTATTTTTATTATTTGAGTTAGAATTACAATTACTATTTAAATATATATATATATATATAATTTTATGAGTGAGTTATATTTCTAAGATCACCAATTATTTTGTTTTATGTCATGCATATTATGTGTCACCATAATACTTTTAATTAAACAAAAAACAAAACAAAGAAGGACCAGTGTGAGCTTCCAATTAAACTAGGGTCCGTCAGACCCCCTTTATTGTAGCCTCATTTTTTCCTTTGTCCAGAATTGACCACACACCACTGCTATTACTCAAACTCGAAAAAAAAAACTCCATATTTTCATTCAAAATCGACTTAAGTGAATTGTATAAACTTTTTAGAGACGACTTTCACTTTATTTAGATTTGCATAGCTTACTTTGAGTGTTTCTGCAAGGAAAAAGCTCTGTTGAACATCGTCCTTGGGGGAGTCCTCCAGGTAAACATTCTTGAGACCTGTGTAGCCCCCAGCAACACGACAGTGGCGCTCCAGTGCCTGAAAACAGCAACTCCATCAACTTCAGGCATGATAGTATCTAGCAACTATTTTAGTCTTTTGGGGATTATATTTTTTAGAGTGTACAATTTTAAGTTTACTACAAGGTGAAAATTATTATTTTATTTTAAATTACCAAGTGCTAACTGTATGAGAAGAGATGAGAATAAAAGTAAGAGCAAATTTTGGATTAGAGATTTAAAGATTATTATTTTGTTTTGAAACACTTGTGTTATAATGGTTTAGTTAAAAATTAAATATCATAAAGAGTCCATACACCAATTATATAATTATTTAGTGATAAATAAAATGATAGAATATTAGGAAAATGGTAGAGCACAAATAAAAGTAACAACACTGACACATATTTACACACACTTCAATATTTCGATGCTATTGTAGCATCTTCCTCAGGAAGTAGTAATTAGACTGGACAGGATGTTGTCTTCAGTGATGCCAACTTGATTGGTGAGGATGAAAACTTCTCTGGTGGAGTTGAAATTCCCTGAATGATTCTCTATTGCTCTATGGATGGTAGGTGGTGCTGGTGTAGTTTCTGGGTTGAGATTAGCGAATATTTAGGTTAGGTGGTTTTCTAGATTTTGTGAT
>CABFWO010001220.1:165044-188660 GCA_902155825.1 Timema genevievae
AAAAAAAAAAACACACACACACACACACACAAACGGTTTTACACATTGGTTTTATTGAAGGACTGCGTCTAAAGCAATTATATATTTTGTATAATAGTGCTTTTCTTTCAACAAAATCATTTTCAGAAAGCTGTAAATGAAGAGGAAATTGAGTGTTCATCTTGTTTTATGTTGCTCTACTCGATAGACAAGTCCTGTTTTGTACCATGTTTTGCAGGCGAGTTGAATCCTCTTGCAAATCGATAGTGTGCCATCAGGTTTTGCACCTCAGATATTTCAAAACTAAGTCTTTACGAGATTACAAGTAAGTATCGAGTAATCTGCTAGCGACTCATTACTCACAAGTTTTAAAACCACGGGCACAAGACATTGCAAAGGGTTATTTGCCTAAAGGTGAAGTAAAGCTGATGGAAGAAGAACGGAGAAGACACATTATATTTAAATCTAATCTGATAAATCAAGTTACTATCATAGCTTGCAATTCAGTTACTTCAGATTTAAAAAAATATTAATTCATAATTTATATAACAGCTCAGGATGTCAATAATTCAACATAAATATAGTATTTTACCTGTCAATATTTTTACCGGCAAAGCTTCACAAATAATTGTTGAAGCCGGAATAATTTTTGAAGCAAAATTGAAGCCGATATATTTTTTGGAGCCAAGATAAAGTTTTGAGAGCTTTGTACACCCCTACTTATAATGCTTATTAGGAGTAAAAGAAGCACTGATATGAGGCAGATTATTTGTAACAGTAGATGACCTCACCTGCACAGCCTCCCACCCCCACTCCCGGTACTTGGGGTCTTTGGTTAGTCTCCACATGATGAAGTAGGACTCAAAGGTCTCTGGTCGCAGAATGTAGTACTTTTCATTGCTCTTGAGGCTCTTGGCTTCAATAGAATCTGTGAAGCGGAACACTTCAGGTGCCAACTTGGTGGCTGTGCGATCGTATGCCTCATGACACGTATTGGTCACACCATCCGCTATATCCATGTACCGGTCAGAGAGGTCATTCTTGAGGGAGTGCGCGCCCAGACCAATCAACCCACCTGAGCACACAAACACCTTCAGCAACTTTCATACTCATGACATCACCACACAGCATAAATAAAAATGTAAGACCAAAGGTCCAGGATACATTTTAAAAATAAATCACACCATCTGATCAGAATTAACTGATGTTGCCGACTTGACATACATATCATAAAAACTTTGCAAGTTCAGTCAGCTTAAAACTAAAATAATATCATTTTGCTAGGTTTTCTTTTCAACAAATTTTAAATTGGACAAATAAAGGTCAAGGGAATCAAAATATGAAATTGATAAGAAATAAAAAGATAGAGGAAAACTGCAAAGCCAAGGTATGATTTTATAATCCCTAAGAAATATTTTATATAATTTTACTCATCGACTTCATAAATTCTTAAAAAATAAAGTTTATAATAGTGGTGTGCAAAGGCAACTTTTTAAATGTGAAGCGAAGCTTGAAAGTTGCGAAGAAAAGTAAAAGTCGAAGTTACCTAGGAATTTTGTTGTTACTTAACACTACTTTTAATTTTTAGATCAACAATTATTTTGCAAACTTTACATATGCATGTATTTTTATCTGCATTTCTCTGATAATAATTATAAATTATATTTTGTTTTTATTTCCCACTTTCCCTATCAGCCATTTTGAATAATAAAGAACACGCGAAGAAGCTATGATTAGATTGTGTCAAAATGCATTTGTAATTTTGTCACAGATAATTCTAAAGAGATAGAATATTATGGACTAAACATTAGACGCGAGCTGGGATGATAGCACAACTAAGGCACTTTCTCTGCTTCATACCAGTGACCATGGTGTTATTTCTTAATAGGTATTTTTATTTTCTACAAAATTATGTTGGTGATAGTGATTATAATATATTAACATTTACTTACCTGCTTTTGATCTATGCTTACGTTATCATAGTTAAATCACTAGTTGGTGTTAAAATTATGTTTATTAACGGTTTTAAATATATCAAATATTGAAATATGTAATATTTAGTAAGATAAAATTAAATCGTTGATAATTAATCAATGATTTATCCATCCTTCAAAATTTTTCGAATATGTGAAGGTTATTGTAGATGTCGAAGCCGAAGGAGATTTGACTTTCGACTTCGACTTTTTGAAGCTTTGCACAACATTAGTTTATAGGAATCAACATTCTTGGTACGAGTTACCTGCAAAGCATGCCAGGTGGCCCATCTTGTGCTCCAATCTGTCAAACTTGAGGTCTGAGATGTAGGTTAGTCCCCCGGGGGAAACTCGCAACATGTGTTGCAGTATATGGTGGATAGAGTCGTCATACATCTGCCTGGCTTCGTGATCTTCCTTGCCTGATTGAAGCCACGCCTTCAATAAGTACTCATAGAAACTGTCTCCTAGTGCACCAATGGACATGTGATCTGGAACAAAACATTAACAAGTACTTGAAGAAACTATAGCCTAATAGTGAAAAGAGATTGTTTCTCTTTTTTTGTGTGTTTTCAAGGTGGGCCTCCGTTCATACGATTGGCGCACTCTGTGAGCTTGGAACTCGGAGATATCTCAGCCCAAGTTTCGACCGAGGCAGGATAAGTTCATGTGGCCACATTTGGAAGTCTCTAGTGAAATGTGTGATCAGCTGAGAAGGGTCAGAGAGTTGATTTTATTGAATTTTTTTATGCTCCAATGATCGGTATTGTGATCGTCTAAGCTGAGATAATGATGCTGGTGTCAAGGGGTTATTTTTATTTCACTTTATACTTGTGGGTGATATTTTCCTGACTTTCTGTGGTGATAAGCTTAAATTTCTAGTTAACCATTTTAAGGCAATATGTCACAATAAGATCATTTGATTGCAGAACTAAAGACCCTGACAACTTCATAAAGACTGTAGCAGACTTCAACTTAATTCAGAGACCCCTTCACACCTTTTCTCTGTGATTCCTAGAAGACTACTTCTAGAAGACATGGTGCAGCTATGAACAAACATGTGCCTTTATGCTTCAAACAAGTAAAGTATGCATCATATAAAAATGTTTTAACTAATATATTTAAAACCAAGGTTACTTAATATAAAGGGTAAAGATTGGGAGGGTAGCTTAGAGAAAATGCACCCACATTAGTATAGAAAGGAGATAGTAGCAATTAAGTGAAAATTCACATGTGTAAATTCAGCCTCAGTACAGCAAAATGAGATTTGAACGCGTACCTCATGACCAGTGTACCTACCAGTGCAGGTGCAATGCAACAAGAAGTACTCTTTCAGTAGACAATTGTTAAATACAATGTACAAGTATAAAGTTATTGGCTGAATGTCCTATGTGGAAAAAAAATATATATATTAATGTTACAAATGATAATTAAATTTGCTTATGATTTTGCAAAAATTAATAGATGAGAAACAACATTTTTACTGTGTTGCTGTACATTATATCTGAGTAGTCTTTGAGTAAAGTGCTCGCCACATGACCCAATGTTGGTGGGTTAAACCAAATAGGAGTTGACTGATATTTCTTGAGCGATAAAAATTCTTAGTATAATTTCCTTTGGAAGGGAAGAAAAGCCGTCGGTCCCATGTCGATTACAGCATGTAAAATAATCCTGGAAGGTATGTGAAAATACCTTTCCTGGCAAAATTGGTGGGTTCTTTGGATCTCAACCATAGAAATTCTTGTTTTCTGATATAATCAGTCCGTTCATAAAGTGGACGTTAAATAACTCAAATAAATAAATAAAAATTACATTGAGTTGCATTGGCATACTGTACTTTATAGAACAGGTGCAAGTTTATTACCATACACACTAACAAAGCTTTGGCGACTGAGTTTGGTGAGGAGTTAGTACACCTGACACTTACTCAAGAAATTGAGGTTCAGTTCTGAGATTAGTTTTTTGTCTTCTCTATGTGCAATCATCTGTACCAGAATGGGGGAAGATGAAAGGTCCCTTTTCAGTGACACACTAAGCTGTTGGTAGTGCGTAGCTGTTTTAGTCACACATAGTTGGTACCGTGCATTCACCTCCATGAGTTCCTAACTAATAAACTTAAGAGTATAAGAGTAACTAACATATACAGATTTTTCACCAGGCAGTCCCTGACGCTGAGAACTGAACTTCCTCTGTAATGCTGGCCGTTACACATGGAGGAGCCAACTCCTTCCCCCCCTGAATACAAGGGGGGTGTCTTGCTATTATATGATGGGCTGGTCGGATGTCAATTAGAAGGGTGAGAAAACAATCCCAATGAGCTAAGAAATCTAAGGGCAGATCTCCATTCCCCAAAGGTGGTCTCCAAGTGTTCTTTCAGTTATGGCATCAGATGTGTTACTCTTTTAATCTTCAGACTTGGGCAGAAGGGTAAAGTTAGATAGATTCACCCCAGTGAGCAGCAACATAAAGGGGAGGGTGGATACAACTGTCCTGGGTCCACCATGGATGGAGGATATTTTTTTATAGCACTGAGCATTACTACCGGTTTGTATCATACAAATATATAATAATTAGCACTAATAGTTTAATGATGAGGAAGGTTAGATTTATAGGAAGTGTACTCGCATTTGCGTGGAGGGAGAGTGGAGAACCTTTTAAGGAAAAACCCCCTCAGTACACCTGACAGATTCAAACCTTGATCTCTCCATCCTAAGCAGTCCAGTTTGTTAGAGTAACGCCTTAAACCATTTAACCATCGAGTCAAGTGATTTTCATGTATTTTCCAAATAAAAATGCCAGTGCAGTTGTTTAAAATTCACCCTCATCATCATTATCAGTTTATTGTTCCAGCAAACCAGGTACAATTTGTGAGTCTCTTCCATTTCTTTCTATCTAGATACATTTCATCATCATCAATGGCTCTCCAGTAACTCCTATTCTGGATGTCTTCCTTTACAGCGTCCATCCATCTTCTTCTCGGTCTTCTCCCAACTACCTCCTTCATCCACTTCCTCGCCACTCTTCCAATCTCCATCCTCTTCACATGCACGACCACCCTATTCTTTCTTTCTTATTTAATTTAGATAGTTTAACTGAATAATTACCTAATTAATTTTAACTAATTATTTTAATCAGTAATGAAACTTAGAAGAATTAAATTTAAAATATGCTTGTGTTAAGAAAAGTAACAATTTTGTTCTAAAGCTGTCCTCATTCATCCAGAAGTGTTTGGAGAAGGGATTAGAATACTCACGTTGTCCCCACTTGCCAGTCTTGGGGTTGACGTAGTTGGGGTAGAGTCCATTGGGCTTGTCCATGGATTGCAACACCCGACGGATGTGGTCCACCTTGGCTCGGAACACTGGGTTTCCCGTCACATCTGAGAGGTAGGCAAACTCTAGGTGCAGAGTGCCAAACTCCGACAGGATACTGCAACCTCCACTGGCCCAACCATAGTTTTTGCTGGTCTGGGGACACACAAACCAAAGATGGTGTGTAATGAGAGTTGATGCACTTTGCAAGTTTTGAAATTTCCTTAATTTTCCCGTTTCTAAAGACAACAAAATACATTTCCCCCAGCCATTTTCAAAGCAAGACTTCTTTTAAAAATGTCAAGTTGGATAATTGTTAGTCTTAATAAAGGAAGTGAATCTTCATTCAGCTGTTTGGATTGTTTTGCCTCCTATTCCCCGCCTTATTAGCCTATTATTCACATTTATTTGTAATTCCTTAATGAAGACAAAACTTTCACACTTCAGCATTTATGTCTTGTATGGGTAACAGACACCTTCTGAGATAAAAAAAAAGTCTGTTATTAAGAAGTGTCTCTTATTTGGAAAAGTGAAAGAAAAACCTCAACTCAAGCAAACGCCTATTTAATTTTTTCTAAAAACTAAATAAACTTTATTTTAATAACCTTAGAAGTATTTTATTTTTAACAATATACAGTATATCACTTACTCATAAATATATCTCTTTAAGGAAAACCTCTTTTCACTTTATGAGGTAATTTGTAGTATATATATTTAGAAGAAGGTATAGGAAAGGTGGATAGAAAACATATAAAAGGAACCGAACACAATATGGCCTTTATAATGAAAAAAAGAACACAGTTCACACTTTACATTGCTACCATCGGACAAAGAGATATTGGCTGCCTCTTTAAGAAAATCGATCGTCACTACCCAATCCCTTGACTTAGGTTTAATTCTATCAGAACTCATTAGGGAGGAATGGGGCAGTTTGCCTAGGGCCCTCGCTCACCCAAACAACTTTTATTTTAGAAAAGTTAATAGAATTATTTTTTTTTGCTATTTTCTTAATCCTTGGCTTTTTTAAGGTAGTTAAGTAAAATAAATGGTTGTTACAATATTGATTATTGAAGTGTATTGTTTTTTCCAATCCTCCAATTGTATTTATAAAAAATATTATTACCATGCAAAAGTGTTATTATTAATGGTGAGGTAGTTGTAGTCGTGTGACTGATGTGTACACTCCATGGTATTTTGTTGCGACTGTACTTTGGTACTATGACAACACTTGGCAATAAATATATTAAGACAAGGGCTGATAAGCTGCAAAGGATTGTTGTGTTTGGGGCAGGCCTAGGAGTGGAAGATAACTGGGTGTGGGTGGGGAGGGAATGGTTGTTCAGCATATCCTCAGGACCTTCTAAAAGAAGATCTCATAGAAGAAATATGAACAGAAGTGAACTTGTGTGCTAGTGGAAATGTGAGCTCTGCCCTTGAACTACTCAATTGTTTGTTTCAAAAAGGTTTAGAAAGAGTTTATTTAAGACTCCTAACAGTTTTACCTGTGTCAGTAGCATCGAGGAGCTTTTGTCTTTGATTAAAAACAGTTTGCGTTCAACCACCCAGTGAGGATAGATTAAACCATTTGCTAAGTTTGAGCATTGCACATCCTCTTGTTAAGGAAATAAGTTTTGAGGATATTAGTGATGAATTAGCTGCAATGAAAGCTCAAAGAATTGTTCTTAAATGATATGAGAGTGAACGTACTAAAGTATTTCAATGAAATTACTAATGTAGCTTAACCAATTTTGAAGCAAACTTTTATATAATGTACACAGCTTAAGATTATCTTGATAAAAATAAATTTATTACATTTAAAAAATTTGTCGGTGTGGTTCCCTGGCACCTGTTCAAGTTAGACTAGTTAAAGACTATGTACTAACTACTAACTATGCTAATATGTTAGGGATATGAAGGTTAATTTAAGATGAATTACACCCACATTTACACGGAGAAAGAGTGGAGAACCATTTATGAAAAAGCACCCTCTCTACACCTGAGTTAGATTCAAACCCCAAACTCATCATCTGCAGTCTAGTTTATTGTATGTGTGACGCCTTAGACATTGATAAGATGAAGAGAAGAAAGTTTATGTGTATTATGTTTGTGAAAGGGGGCCCCCTCCAAAATTACATTTCCCCAGGCCCCCTGAGCTTTCTGGGTGGGCTTGGATTTATCCCTCCTATGATATTCTCAAATATGGTCTTTTATCAAACTTAAAATAACGGCACCCAATCACCAAAATTACTGGGGAAAGACCATTCCAAATAGTTTCTAGAGACATCTAGTAGCAAATTTCCAGGATAGGACCACTTCAAATATTTTCTAGAGACATCTGATTTACAAAAAAATTCCCAGATAAGGAGCAATCCAAATAGCTTCTAATTAAAAAAAAAAATCCTGGATAAGAAGCACTTAGAGAGAAGTCTAATTTTAAAAGATTTCCATAGCACCACTACAAATATTTTCTAGGAGCATCCAATTTTCAAACATTGGCCGGGGGACCCAACTTGACTTGGGGGATGAGACCACTCAATAGCCCTTTTCTGCTTCTGATTTTATCAAGTATTTAAATGACAAACCAAAGTGTATACTTTTAAAGTTAAAGAGTTGAAAGGGCGAGCACTCTTAGTACAATATCGCGTGTGCACAAGACACCGTGAAATGGAGTCTAACTAACAGAGCCTTTGAAAGATTGATAGACTAGTGCGCAAGTATAATATTGAACCAAAGCTAAATAATATTACCTAAAACATTTATTTCTTTCACAAGATAATGCTTTTCATTTTATTCATTAAACTTGAAATAATGTATAATGTTATCAAACTTTTTCTGTGTCAAATTTGATGACTAAAAGACTATCTGTTTTCCTATCCTTTCCTGTTAGTTTGACATGTGGCAATGCACTTACCCCACTCTTGAAGTTGACTAGAGCATTTGGGATACCAGTCTGCGTTTGGAAAGCTGGCAGCAGCTTTTCGGCAATTTGTGCCGCCTTGTCCCGAAACATGATGTCACCGGTAAGAGCGAAACATGCCAGCAGTCCACCCACAAACCTAATGTTGGTCTCAAACACAGACAAGTCCGTGGCCTGCAACAAGACATGACCATTAGTGGTAAAGTGGGGAGGGAAAGGTATTTTAGTTGGAGTACATGAACAAATTCAGAGATCAAGGGAAGAACCGAACTGTGTTTCAATGAAGAATAATGTTTTGACACTTTTGAACAAACTCAACCTCACATATGTAACTAATGTCACATAGCTAGCGGCTTTAAGCTATTAAGTCCTTGGATCTCTGGTTAAAGGACTTTTACTACAAAATATATCACTTCTTTTACTATTAAAAATTTACCACTTCAATTATTTTGCTTATTTACCTAGCAAGTTTCACAATTAAAAAATACTGTAGCAATCTGCAACACACACACCTACAAAAATGTTAAATCTACACTAAATAAATAGATTTTACTAGTAGGATATTTATGAAAATTTAAAGAAATAAACTACGATATGTAATGACACTTCTCATCCACCATCTATGAACACCTAATTAACAATTCTTAACATAGCTCTACCTTGATTTTCTTACATTTGGAGCACCTTTGGAATATGCAAAAAATGGTATTCTTCGTAGTCAATATTTTACTATATTACTAGCATTATTTTATAGATATTGATGATATTTATTAAAATGGATAGCTGCAGATCACATGGCTTGACTTATGAACATGTGTAAGTAGATCCATCGCCTTTTATAGCTGTCAAATTTGTCCATAACAAAAAAAAAACCCTGGGGTCTATGCACCATATAATGTGTTTAAAAGTTTAAAAGAAGTAAATTTTAACAAATAAGAGATAAATTACCCTAAATAAATGTTGTTTAAATAAAAATTTATTAGATATTTATTAGAATTTTCAATAATCTATGACCATAGTATAACTAAATCTGGTCTAATGTCATGATGTAATCAATAAGATAATTCTAGATCCATTTTATCAATAGCTAAACATGATAATTTGAAATTGAGAGATAAGAAAACATTGAAAAGTGTAAAGAGAGCAGTTTATTTGAATTTTTTGTGTATTTTTAAATAGTGTATTTAGTTTTGAATAACAACTTTTAGTCTTTATTCTAAGTACAAACAAAAAAGTCTCATGTTGGTTAAATTGTGTGTATCTCATAACATCTGAACAAATGGATGAAACATAATCAAACTTGAAACACATCCAGTACAACCAGTACAACTTTTGGGTTTATTTTTTGATCTTCCTTCAGCCCACCATGTTGGGGCCTTTGTTCCAATATGAATACAAAAATTTATTTTGGATTTGACCACTTGTGGCCTTCTATTTACATTTCCAATTGAAGTTTTTTTTAGCACCACACCTTACTACCTGCTCAGGTTATACACTTATGTACAATTATGCTAATGGCGTTAAATATTAGGAAGGTTACATTTAGAGGAAGTGCCCACATTTGCATGGAGAGTGAGTGGAAAACTTTTTGGAAAAACCACTCTCAGTACACCCGACTAAGATTCGAGGGTTGATCTCCCAACCTTTGGAAATATAATTACAGCTACATTGTGGCTATTCTACAACCTTCCAAATGTGTCATCACTAATGTATCACACTGACCAAGTTGTCCACATGGAGGTTCTCTTCTATCCAGTCACGACCTTGCTTGTACTCCTCCTCCATCCCCATGATGTACAGGGTGTCAAGACCATCCACGATAGTGGCTCCCAGTGACATCGACCCAAAAATGCTGGCGCTGTGGCCTCGCTTGCTGATTGGCCTCAGCTCGTTCTTGCCCCACGCATACCGCACATAGCTGCCCCAAGCGTGCTTCATCATCTGAAACAACACAAGGGCTCATGTTTCACAGGGTTGCCATCACAGGAATATTATACATAGTGTGCTAAAACTATGCTAGGATTATGTACTTGCTACATATTTCTTAATGTTATCAAATCTTTTTTTACATGTAGGCAATCCCAGATTTGGGGACACGGGTCAAGCAATCAGTTTACACCCACGGTTGGTATGTGTTATTTATAATTAAGACCCAGACCTTTACCCCCTCTCCCCCACTTTCCCTTAGCCACTAGCCAAAATGGGGAGCAAAAATGTCTACAGTTAAATGCAAACTGTATTACATTATCGATTATAGGGATACTATTAGGCTTTTGCGTGATTATTTGTATTACCTGACTTCAAAAACTTTGCCCCCACTGCACAGCATCTTAATAAGAATAGTATTATCTCGATAGTTCAAAGTCTCGCATAGTTTTAGGTGAGTGCAAGTTTTTTTTTTAAATCAGATGAATGATGCATTGTTACAGGTAAAACAAATATGACAAGTATAAAAGAAAACAAAACAGAAAACACTTGATAATATTTTCAAACTAATATATACATTTGTTAATTTTTCCAAATTATCTTTGTACTAGGCCTATGCAATTAAAAAATATGTAATGAATACTTTTTACACTTAGATACATGTAAGTAGTATTTTCACTTTTTATAATTTGTCTAGTTTTCAATAATTTGAGAGGGGCTTGGTCCCATTCAACCTTAACTATCAAGACTCTACTGTACATGTAATAAGAAATTTTATTATAAAAAGCTTTATCAAGTAAAATAAACTTTTAGTTATATTTAAGTAAATATAACATTTTAAACCGGTTAACTGGTATGCCTCAAAAGTCAACCATTTAATAATTATCTAAAATAAAAACAGAAAGTAATCAACATAATATTGAAGGAATAGTGACCATACTTTAGGAGGCCTACATGTGCAAGCAACTCTAGGGACATATTGCAACATGGATATCACTTTGTTAAGGCAATCCAATTTTCAAAGATAAGCCACAAACCATAAACAGTTTTAAAGTAAGGTATATTATGTTTAAGGGGCAATAATTATTATTACTAGTAAACACACTTTAGAGAGGTCTTTAAAAAAAAAAAATTGGACTTACTACTTTTATGGACTAGATGAATATTTATACTGTTGGGGTAGGGATGAGGAAGGTAGGCTAGGTACCATTTATTAAAGTACCCCCATTTGTGTAGAGGGAGAGTGAGATTAGAAAAAAGCGGCTCAATACACCCGACGGGATTAAACAGACCTACTCATCACCGATAAATGAGATAAGACGAGACACCTTTGCCCACATTCCATCAGTGCTGGTGTTTATTCTAGCAAAATTATATTAGTTTATAATTTATGAAAAGTAATTATCTATTTTGAATTAAATGTGTGGATTATATTTGGAATATTAAAATATAAATGTTGGAAATTTAATAAACCTTCTATATAATTTCCTTGTGTGTGTGTGTGTGTGTGTGTGTGTGTGTGTTTGTACTTATACACCCTCCAAAAGCCCTTAGATGACATAGAAAGATGAAACGGCACACTTTGTAGTATAGACTACGAGAAATGAGCTAACAGAGCCGGATTTTAGATTTTCTTTTCTCCACAACTATTTGAGATAGAAAATAACTTACCATTGTAAAATTATAGTACTATTAAAAATAACAATCTTTCATTGGCAATATATTTTTACCAAACCAATAATTTCCGAGATATAAGAAAATATTTATATTTTTAAGTGAGGTACTATACATACTTTGAAAAGTGTGAATTGATTGTTATTACTCTTTGCTGGACAGATATGTATCCACTTTTCTCAAAGTTTCTGTAAAAGTGTATATTATTTCATTTATGATCTTTGGTGGAATGTGATGCTCTATTTTCCCCATCACGTTTAATGCTGAAACGTTGCACACTTAGGACTTCTAACCTGTCATAGACAGGCCTAGAAATAAGTATTTTTATAAAGTGAAATCATGCATTTGATTTGATCTAACAACAATTAAGTTAGCTACTATTAACAACGTACAAACATAAAATAAATAATGATATAATATTAATTTAAATTTATGTAATGCCACTTTTTGGTAATTTGATTGTTAATGTGTTAACCTAAAGGTTTATAATTATTTTTCCTAGGAGAGCTTGTTTGTTCAAAATAATAGTAATATAAAAGCATATATAAGTTTAAAAAAATATAGGTATGAAATATAAAGGGAATTTGGCTGTATTTTTAGGGCTATTTTAATGGTCTTTACGTTAATACAATGGTGGCTTATGAAGTGTTTCTAAGTGGGGCAAGTCTTTTAGCTTGATGACCAACCACTCCCGTTTCTAATCTTACAAAGTAATGGAGTGAGTCCCCACAGACAGCTGTTATAAGTAATGGGAGGATACAGTTTCATCAAGTAATGCTCCCTTACTTAGACTTGAGTGTCGTTTCATACTAAACATCTTTAAAGCAGTTCTAGCTTACCTATACATAAAAACTTTAAGTCTCTATATGAGAATATCACAAATGGAGGGTCACGGCAATGCACAGATATATAGATAGCATCGAGTGCTGTACACGGAAATTTATTTCTGAGGGTGTTCTACCAATGGTAAAGTCTCCCAACAGGAGATGTCAAAGTTTTTATCTTTTTTCATAACATTTAATCACTTTAATGTCATTTAAAGTATTTTTAAATGGGGGTTGTAGGAGTTTTGAATGTTATAATATTTTGTTACTAGCGTAGGCATTGAGGAGGAGTACATGAATACATGATTGACAACACTTTTGGAGTGGACGGGTGAGTTTAATATGCTAAACACCCTTGATGTGGCCCCAAAAGCACTGATTATTAAAAGTCCCAAACTTTTCAATCCAAGTCCCACTGTTAGGCGATGACCTTTTCCGTGACAAGAACTGTATATTTTGCAATACAATCTCATAATTTGGAAAACGTTGAGTATAAGTATGTAAGAAACTAGCAGAGTCCTGCAAAACACATGTGATGTAAGGATTGATGCGTCCAGGAGTACAGTAAGCTAGAATTCAGGGGGTTGACAAGGGATGGGTCAAGAGCCCTTACTCAAACTTTTAACAATATATTACCATGGAATGGTTCATGCTATGGGATTTGTGTATGACACGACTTCACAGACATATATATATAAAACATAGCATAGATAATATTATAATAGTTGATATGTCAAACATGCATAATGTAAGAACATGTGTTGTAACACATTAATATTCACTATAGTGACTTGACTTGCAAAAAAAAGATCTCGTTTAAGAGTATGTGTATATTTCTTAAGGAAAATAAGACAATATATAAGCATTAGCGATAAAAGAGACTTGATTTTAAGTGATATTTTCAAATAAATCTTTGCAAATTCTAAGCTTAGACTAATAGAGTTTGCTAAATTATAAATATAATTTTTTATACATGAAATATAACTATCTCTGTGGTAAATCTACAAATCTTGTGCCGTTACACACAAAAAAAAAAGTTATTTTGTGATGGGTATATTATACTTTCAATGTCAACTTTCTGAGCACATACAAGAAGGCATAAAAAGTGATTAGGTTCAGTTCATATCAGGCAAATCAATACCAACAGCTGCATTCGGACAAGCAGTATCAAACACGATATGGACACCTGTGAGTAATGTGGATGCAGAGAGGTTTTAAAATTAACGCAATGCTGTTCTCAGTGATCAAAGGACTGGTTTAAAGAAAAGACAAAGTTTTTGTAGTATGGGCAAATTTATCCACTAAGTGTGATATGATAGATTAAAAAGGACAACGTAATGTATACTCTATGATATCTTAACTTAAGAAGTGCTATTTCATTGAAGTTACAAATGCTGTATTTTAAAAACTATTATATGCTTAGAACTTAATTTTAAACTTCTATTTTTTCACGCCTCTACTAACAATTCATTCGAAATAAATTAATGATCTCCTTCTTTTACCTGGGGGTTTGACTTCCTCTTTCAAAATATTGATTTATGATGGAAGGGACACAAAATTAAAATATCAACTAAAAAGCAGTTGAAACATTTCTTCAAAGTATTAGCACATACAGGTCTTAATATAAAATAATAATAAATTCAAAGGTAAACTAATAACAGATTTTTTCAAATATTCGTAGTTATTGGAGTAAATTTGATAAATTTTCCAATCTCTTGCTAAAGTTTGTGTGGGAATATGTCCTACTTTCTGGCCTCAGATAGGTAAATACTAAGTATAATTTTGTTTCTTCTTCACAAGGTGGTATAGTAAGACGAGAGTGAATGCTATTTGATTATTAGTGTAATTTTAGTGTCCAACCTTAACTCGCCACTAAAACCTTACTCACTCATCAATGTTATTAATCTAATAAACTCACATTTTGTTCAACAAGCGAATTTCGACACTTACACTCAACACACAGCCAGCTTCAGTCTTACATAACAAAGTAAGTATTTACTTTTGAAGTAACAATATTCAACATATGTCAATACCTAATGATAATGTTTCGCTGGCGCTGAGGGTACAAATGTCCCCTACCCTCACCTTTTGCACCTGAGATCGCCGGGCCATTGTGATATTGTCGCTGGGCCACTCCCGGGCCACCCGCAGATCCACGGGACCCGGGGTTTGAACGTTGGAGGGCCCTGAGGGGACTTCTGGGTGCAGCAGAAATAATGTACCACCCATTGTAATCAGCAGGGCGGCGCTCAGCAGGGCACTTACTGGAGACAACAGGTATCACCACCGTTACCAACCACCACACCATCCTTGCCATAAGAGCGCTTCATCAGAGTACTGACAAAGTGCACTCAGACTGCACCTGAATAGTCCTAGTACTCATATTGCGTTGGGGTTGCATTGGCTGGAGCCGCATCTCAACCTCATATAATCATAAGGGCCACAAGGAAAATTGAAAATACTGAGTGGAGTCACATTTAAGAAAATTCAATAGTCGGCATCTTGAAGAAAAAAACACTTAAATCAATCTACAGAGAGTAAAGAGTAAAAATAGGGTACATCAACTTCATTTTATAGAGTTCCCCAAATATCATAATCTCAAATGGTATAACTCTAGAGTGGTTGTAAAAATATGGATTGAATCACAAGTTTCACATACCTGATCTAATACATCAATCTCGATATTGATTGGATTGTCATTGACGAGGAGGTTGAGGTTTAAATCTCAGTCAGGTGTGCTGAGGGTGGATTTTCCTGAATAGTTTTTATCTCTTACTCCATGCGGACGAGGACAAATTTCCTCTAAATTTTTACCTTCCTCTCTCTCTAATTCATTAAAAAAGATCTGCATATATATCATCCATTTTAAACATGAAATAAAATAATCAGTCTGAACCCAGTCTAAAGGTTTATCTTTTGTAACCACTTCTTTCTACCCGTACGGGATACATGAGTATGAAGTAATTACGCTAAGCTGTAAGGGATGAGGGAGGTTGAATTTAGAGGAAGTGTATCTACATATGTGTGGAGGGTAATGGAAAACCATTTAGGAATAAATACCCCCAGTACACCTGACTGGAATTCGAGTTTCAATCTCTCTGTTATTGTCAGTCCAGTCTATTGTAAGAATGATGCAAGACCCAAGCGTATATCTATACACTGATTTTTGTAGAAAGTCCGTTCTGAAAGGTTCTAGAATCTGCTATATCTGGGATGGCGAGACTTTTCCGACCAGTGTGCCACTTAAGAACCAGCTGGATTTTGGTGTGCCACCTATTATTTACATTTTGAGTTACTATTTAGAATTCAAAACTTGTTGAATATTACTAATTGTAATGAACAACTCAAATAAAATTGTAAATATTTTAATAATGACTAAATTTTAAAGAAGTAAAACTTATTAAATTGTCAAAGTGAGTCTCTTAAGACAATTTTAATGTCGTTCACTTAAAGTAAAAACATTGAAGGTAACACTCTCAAGGGGAAAAAATGCAATAAATATATATAAATGTTAAAATCAACAAAATTACATAATCCTTTCCATATTAGTTTGAAATATGTTGTATATAAAAGGCAAAGCTTGGGGGATGAATAATTATAATTACAGAAATGAGCCGGTTCTTGATTATAATTTAATAACTTGAAAAATGACACCTGGACACAGGGACTGAGTCTGTGATGGACATGTGAATATTACCGGCTACTAAGAGTTATCATTGATATCACAGCCAACGGAGACAAGGTTGTGGCCTTATTCTGCCTGAATTTCTTAGTGGTAGAGCATCGGCACACTATGCCAAAGGTCCCGGGGCTGATTCCCATGCACAGATGCCATTTTTTCAATTTATTATCTATGTTCGTTTCTTAGCTTGTTGTCTTCAACAGCAAACAAGACAATTGCCAACCGTTGACTTCACAAAGTTTATTGTAACATATGAATTACAAGGCTATCGAAATATTATTGACTTCAAAAAATAATACCATGTTGGGAAACATTTTGTTTAGGGTTTATTTTTCATGTCAGCGTGCCATCCAGTGGCACATGCCTTACAGAGACTTGCCATACCTGTACTATATAGGAGGATTTTGGTAAGAAAAAACCTTTCAGAACAGACTTACTAAGCAAATAAGTGTTCCCACCAAGTGAGTTAGTGAAAGTAACATTAGTATCCATAATATCTGTACCCTTCTATTTCCCTATAAGGGAGCGAGCATACCTTACTTGGTTTCAAGAGGATGTAGCTTATAAGATTGAGCCATTCTGTAATCAGTCAAGGTTAAACTGATTACTTTCCGGTTAAATGGAAGTCATGGTTCAAGTCCTGAACAGTTATACAATAATGATTCTTCCTTTGTTACTCAATTTACCTTCAAGCAAATGTAGGTACATTTACTTTAGATTATACTATCCGAGTTCTTACCTCATTCATGTAAATGTGCGGATAGCTTGGACATGGTGAACATAAAATCAACTACATGTATTATAGGTTCCGAGCCTGGGCTGGTAGCCAAGCAATCAGTCGCAGTGTACCAAGCATGGGTAATCTTACACATCACAATACAGTCGGGATGATAGATGCTGTGGCGCAATGATAATAGTTTCATTTAGCTTAGATGGCCAATTATAGTGCACAATTGTGTTTGCACACGCCAGTCAATATGTTGATCATGAGATAAGAGTTAACACTCACTATAAGATGTGTTGTGCAACTTAGCAATCTAAAGTTACTAGTTCTACTTCTAACCATTTTATGGGAAGTGGGTGGAATGGCGCCACCTAAAGGGAAAACTAAATTTTATTGTTTGTTAAACATTATTTACAAAAACTTAATACTACAATTGGAAGATTAATTAGTAGTGAATGTATCACAATAACCCGCCTCGGTGGCGTAGTTGGCTAACGCGCCAGTCGTGTTGAGCCAGACCGCCGAGGACGGGGAGATCGAGGTTCGAATCTCGGTCAGGTGAACTGGGGGTGGTTTTCCTAAATGGTTTTCCACTCTCCCTCCACGCAAATGCGGGTTCACTTCCTCTAAATTCAACCTCCCCAATTCCTAATCCATTAGCGTAATTAGTACTTAAGCGTATAACCCGAACGGGTAGTAAGACGCGGTGCTAAATAAATAAAATTAAAAAAAAAGTATCACAATAAAATGTTTAGCTTATTATGAATTTATATGTGAATTTTTACAAAAATATTAAGGAGAGCATATGATGGTATTGCCCCAATACATGGGTTAATCCGGCCATGTTATTGGGGTATTATCGACTTATACAAATCAATGGGGAAGATGTTTAGTTTAAACAATCCATAACTCAAACAGAAAAGTTACCCATGTAAAACAACATTTTTTTTATAAAGATTATAAAATATTCTATATAACTTCTTTATTGGGCAGTAGAATAAAACTAAATAGAATAAAAAGTAAACAAAATGAACAAAAAATTAAATCTATGTCTTAAAAATAAAATACAATTCAATATGAATATTAGTTACAAAAATCACATTTATAATAATTTCCAGGAGTCTCCCTATTCAGAACACTGAACACATCTGTACCTAAGTTCGTTGTTCATCCCAAACTCATCACAAACAATATATATATAACTGTCAAGTGGGTCAATATCATCTAAAAAATCATCATCGCATCGATCATCTTCATTAAATTCATCTTCACTTTCATAAGATTTGAAAATGTTTCTTTTGCAAGTCTTCTTGTTACCTATACTAATATGCTTTTCTTTCCTTTACTGTCGCTGGGTGGACTTTTGTTTATTTTCCTTTGCTTCAATGAAGACAGCCTTCATAGGTGTTGAAGTCAGGATCTCAGAATGGTGTTTCTTCCTTACATTTTTTACCCGCACATGATATTATGTTGGGTTGCACTAGAGAGAAAGGACAAATGTCTGCTACATGCACCTCTGAATGAGAGCTTCTTGCCACTGGACTTATAGAAATTTGCTCTTTCGAGCATGAAGCTTTGCAACACTTGCTTTTTAATTATCTTGGAATGTAGCTTGTTCCTCGAAATCTAGAACTAATTCAGCATCATGAATGACACATAGTGGTTCTTGTTTCAATGTCAAAAGAGAAGCAAACTCGTCATCACTAAATTTACAAAGATCTCTATTGCAGCTACTCTCATGTATGCTTTATTGAATATACCTGATAGTTCATAGGGTGTTATTTTTTGGTGAGGATGATTCATGAAGCAATTACATTCTCCAACGAAGGCACTGTTCAGAGGTCCAAAGAAGGTGATATCAAGTGGCTGCAAATGGTGCGACGAATGTGCTGGTATTGAAAAAATGACAATCCACTTAAATGCATAATTCATAAACTAAAATGGTCTTGGGGTGGCGATGAATATCTAAAATTAACAAAACAGGATCATCTTTTATTGATTTCACATGCTTTGTAAAATGTTCAAGCCACACTGCAAGCAAATCTTCATTTATCCAAAAGCTTTTTGAGCAATTTTATATTTCTCCTTCAGGATTCACCTTTTCCCATAAGTGACTCATCCTTTTTTTTGTAAATATAAAAATGGGAGGTACGTAGTATCCAGCTGCACTCATAGTACAGCGTTCAGTTAAAGTTTTACCCCTCTCCCAGCTGGTTGCGAATCTAACCTGCTTTTGTCCTGTTGGTCCAAGAATTTTAACTGGCCTTTGTACAGTATAAATGCCTGTTTCATCCATATTATACATTTGCGGGTACTTAAATTTGCAATATGTATTACTTTCTGAACATTTTAACACAAAAGTTCAACTTCTTTATTAAAGGTAGTTACTGTTTCCTATTCGAGCTAATTGCTCTTAGCTTTCGCAGGCTAGTTCCAAGATTTCTCTTCAAAAACCCATTTAACCTGCGAGTTTTATCTTATTTACTGAAGATATTTGGTATCCCGCCCCTCTAAGTTAATTCAAAAGCTAGTTGACGAAGCTACAGTAGCTCCACGACTTCTTTGGTGCTGATTGACAGCTCACAGCTGACTTCTGACACTCAACATTTAGGTATATACCTAAATTTTGACTGTCAGAAGTTACAGCTTTTAAACATATGTTTTTGTAGATCATATGGTTCAGCGTAGGGATACATAATTTGGTCTGGTAACTTTTCAAAGCCGTCAGCTGTCAGCTGTGAACTGTCAGTCAGCACCAAAGAAGTCATGGAGCTACTGTACGTCTGCGTTATGCTAAAGAACATTTTAGCTAAAAGCGGAACATGTTCAGCTAGTTGTTTTGATACTTTTTACGCTGCGCCCTTCTCTGATTACTTTTATTGCTGTCTCAAGTTCTTGATTCGTCCAATTTCATATTTTATGTAATTATTTTACGTATACAAACCATATATAAAAATAAATCGTGTTAAAAATAATATACGGGGTGATACCGCCACCATAAAACAATATTATCACGTATACGCACCCCCTAACATATTTATTATTCCCGCCTAGAGAAAAAATATAACGAGAATAATGTTTCATGAAAACATGACTTGATACGTGTCCTAAATAATATTTCTATTTTAAGGAACAAGGACAAATTGTGGACACTTACCGTACTGTCTGTTGACTTCAAAAATTAGAAGTAGGCTAGTATTTTTAAATATATACTTTCATCCACCACAGACAAACAGACAAAAACTACTCGATCCGCCATTACAACTTCATAACTGTATTTATGCTGTCTCCCGAGATGGCAGAGCAGGTCGATCGCGTCAAACTAAAACCACTTGAAACATAGCAAGAGTGGCGGTATTACCTCAGGTGGAGTCATTCCCCCCAATCTCCTTCTCCAACTAATGTCTCATTCCCCAATCCCCTTCTCCAACTGATGTGTCATCCCCCAATCCCCTTCTCCAACTGATGTGTCATTCCCCCCAATCTCCTTCTCCAACTGATGTGTCATTCCCCCCAGTCTCCTTCTCCAACTGATGTGTCATTCCCCCCAGTCTCCTTCTCCAACTGATGTGTCCTCCCCCAATCCCCTTCTCCAACTGATGTGTCATTCCCCAATCCCCTTCTCCAACTGATGTGTCATTCCTCCCAATCTCCTTCTCCAACTGATGTCTCATTCCCCCCAATCTCCTTCTCCAACTGATGTCTCATTACCCCAATCCCATTCTCCAACTGATGTGTCACCCCCAATCCCCTTCTCCAAATGCTGTCTCATTCCCCCAATCCCCTTCTCCAACTGATGTGTTATCCCCCAATCCCCTTCTTTAAATGATGTCTCATTCCCCTAATCCCCTTCCCCAAATGATGTCTCATTCCACCAATCCCCTTTTCTAACTGATGTGTCATCCCCCAATCCCCTTCTTCAAATGATATCTCATTCCCTCAATCCCCTTCTCCAACTGATGTGTCATTCCCCCAATCCCCTTCCCCAAATGATGTCTCATTCCACCAATCCCCTTTTCCAACTGATGTGTCATCCCCCAATCCCCTTCTTCAAATGATATCTCATTCCCTCAATCCCCTTCTCCAACTGATGTGTCATTCCCCCAATCCCCTTCTCCAACTGATGTGTCATTCCCCCAATCCCCTTCTCCAACTGATGTCTCATTCCCCCAATCCCCTTCTCCAACTGATGTGTCACTCTCCCAACCCCTTTCTCCAAATGATGTGTTGTGTAACAATGTAAAGTTACTAACTCTACTTCCAACCATTTATCCTGCAAATAATGTGTTGCACACCTATATATTCAAAGTTACTAGATCTACTTCCAACCGTTTATACCCCAACTAATATGTTGTACAGCTATGTAATCTAAAGCTACAAGATCTACTTCCAACCATTTACAATCCAAATGATGTGCTGTACACCTATGTAATCTAACGTTACTAGATCTACTCCTATTCCTTAAAGTAGTGGCCCACTAAAGCCTAATCCAGACTTTTCTATTAACTAGAAACGGTTTGTTATAGTATTAAATTATGGTTCATAGCTAAATGGAGAGGAAATGTATTTATAATATTCCGTGGCCTGTTCGTCCTCTACCTTTTCCAAATAAATAAACGAATATATAACAAGGTGCGATAACTGTCAAGTAGGCAGGCGCCTTTAAGGTGGGGATGCAGGGACGCGAGAAAAGGTGATTTTTAAGTTTCTATAGCAAAACTTTTTTTGGTCAAAGATTATAAAATCTTGCTTCAGTACAAACATAGAGTTTAACTTCTTCGTCTGGTGATATCAACATTTTTGTTGAATATCTGTCAAAGATGTCCTGGAATTTAATGACAACTTTTCTTTTCATTTAAAAATCCATAAAACGCCGCTATGCTTATGACTAATAGTCAACAATCGTTGATATCGCCATGTTAAGAAAATTAAACTCCATATAGAAGCAATATTTGATTTATTTTGATCAACAAAGTTTTGCTATAAAAACTGTAAAAACAATGTGAGGAAAGAATGCAGTTTTTATAGCAAAAAAGTTATTTTGGCCAAAATAAATAAAATCTTGCTCTAGTAGATACATATAGTTTAATTTAACAAAAGCTCTTAAATATATGATATGAGCACCGTGGCATTTGACAAAAAACTTTTCAATTTACAAAATAACCATGGCAGATATCTAAAAGAATGTTGATATTACTTGGTGTATCTAAACTAAATGTATCCACTGGCACAAGAGTTAATTTATTTTGACAAAAAAAAGTTTTTCGTCATAAGAACTGGGGAGGGGTGGGGGGTGTACTCGCTCTACCCCCATCTTAATTTCCCGCACAAATAACACAATGAAAGCCACAAACTAAACAAGTAGATACCTAGCGGCATGGTTGCACTTCCCACTTGGCGATGTTTGTTCCACAGAAGCCTCGGTCCCACTGACCACTCAGCTCTTCTCAGTCAACAGCAATCGCAAATAAAGTGATGCCACAAACCATGTTATCAAATTGCCAAACGAAGCTCTTTGTAGGTTCAAGAGTTCAATCACAAAGTGGCGCGTCTCCCAGGCTGGCAGGAGGGAACGTTATTATTCTTATCATTTTGACCTAATTGGGTCATTTCCGGGTTAGGGCTTCGTTGCTCTAGTAGAAAGACCAAGAACGTGTCTTCTTAAAAGAAAATTCAACCGTTTTTCCAGCTCGTTTGCAGTTCATAGACTATAATTACCTGACTACTATCCAAATAATACTATTTTGAGTACTTAACGTGCACAGAACTAGGAGTGTGAATGACACCTATCAAGGTCAACGAGAAGGTATCAATCGATGATTTGATGTCAGATCACAATACGATGGTCTGTGTCGTTTTATGGAACTAGTTCTCTATTCTGTGTTAGCTGGTACTATCTTTGGCCCTTCACCTACAGCCACCCTTTTCCATGTCAATAACAAAAATGGGAAAGAAAACTACTAAACTTCTTATCTCAAGGTAAAGAGGAAAGCTCGATGCTAGTTCTCACCTAGAGCCCTGTTTCATCGAGCCTAGTCTCATAGCTCAGCAAATATTATTAAAAAGTTTTTGAAAATGAGCTAATACTACGTTTTCAAACATTCTATTTATAGGCCTACTAATAAAATGCAAAATATAGGGTTGTTAAGGGGGGGAAAATAGCCTGTTAGAATCTTTAGACTTTATTTTGGTGTGAACCATATTTTGAAACAACGCATCGTCGAATCAAATACTACGTTAAGAGCTGAACGTCAGTGTGGAAATTTCTCGCTTACCGAGGCGAAGAAGTCGAAGGAGTTGTTGTCACATAACACTATTTTTAGTTTTTAAATTAACCAGTGGGTGTCTCCAGGTAAAGAGAGAGGCATATATTAGTTAATAAAGCACACAAAAATTAGTTTTATGCTGAATTATCTATGTTTATGTTATAGATGTAATTCAACCACTAGTCCAATGAATCTCAAACTTTTCCTAAGAGCAGAGAACTCAAGGGGATTGGCCCTTTTCATTTGGCGTGGAAATGCAAAGCCGTGGGAACAAACAGTTTTCTTCAAGAAATTTTATTATTTTGCAATATTTTTTTTTTTTTTTCGGAAACGGTTTGTT
>CABFWO010001221.1:0-41966 GCA_902155825.1 Timema genevievae
ATAATAATAATAATAATAATAATAATAATAATAATAATAATAATAATAATAATAATAATAATAATAATAATAATAGTTATAATAGTAAATACTCTTCGTTTTGGCCGTAGAATATTTGTTTGTATTTCAAAGAATACCCTTCCTCCATTGAGAATTGGACTATTCAAGTTACGTAGTGGAAAGTCAAAATGAGATCTTTAACGTTGTTTTTTTTTCTTTTTTACTCGATGTAGGGATGAGGATAGTATAATTTACAGGAAATGTACTAAACCTATCTTGTGAAAAAAAAGAGTGGCAGATATTTAATTTAAAAAAATAGAACCTGCTTCTGTGGCCGTATGGTTTGAAGTCGTCGCTCTCGCAATAGACGAGACTGCCAATGACGGGGAGATCAGGGTTTGAATCCCAGTCAGGTGTTTTTTCTTAAATGTTTTTCCACTCTTCCCACGCAAATGGGGATACACTTCCTTTAAATTGAACGTTTCTTATCCCTTCCCTTTTATAATAATTATCATACAGGCTTATAGATCAAACAATAGTAAGACGCACTCATAAACAAAATATCTTAATATTAACATCTAGCAGGCCGAGATTCAAACCCTGGAATTTCAGTAACGAGCAAACCAGACCAGAGGAAAGATATTGTAGATAAGTAAATCGATAATACAGTCTAATGTTAAAAAAAAAGGTGCTTTTAGAAAATACAAACAATTTTTCTTACGCTCAACATTGACAACAGTTTTATATATTGTTACTTTTATTTAAGATATACTAATATTTCTTTCGTTCTTTTTAGTACCGCGTCGTACAATCCGTTTGGGTTATACGCTTATGCACTAAATACGCTAATTGTTTTAGGAATTATGAAGGTTGTATTTAGAGGAAGTGTACCCACATTTACGTGAAGGGAGAGTGGAATACTATATAGTAACAACCACACTCAGTGCACCCGACAGAGACTATAACTAATATCTCCCCGTTATCGGCGGTCTAGTTTATCAGAGCGTAGTGCCTTGGACCATGCGTCCACCGAAGCGTGTTTGTTAATATCCATCAAAAGTTCCTGTCTACAGATCATATGACTTGAAGTATGAATACGTGAAATAGATCTCGTCATATAAAGCTATTATGGAAATCGTACTGTATCATCACACGACTGTAATCTGACTAAATTTAAAGGGATATTCAAGATAGGAAGATACTTTGAAATATAAATCTTTATGAACCTATGGCTTTCGAATGAAGTTGTGCTGTCTACAAATGTATGTGTTTGATATCAAAGAAGTTTTATAGGGATTAGATAATTAACGCTTTTCTTTTTTTTTTTTAAAAAGTTCAGATCTTTACACACTATTCGTTGTGTATTAATTTATAAGTTTTGATGTTATCTTGAGTAAATATTAAAAATCATGACTATTAAAGACGTAAATGCTAAACAATAGTAGAAATCGGTAGTAGAAAATTTTTTTGAAATGTTACGAAAAAGTGGCAGATCTGTGAAACTCAATTTAAAAAATGTTAAGATGGTTATACGATTAAAGAACTTAAACTTAGAGACAAAAGTTTTTACTTGAATTTGTAGCTTTAAGAAATTGAGGTATGACAAACAATGGAATCAGACACTACAGTAGTGACTTTCGCTTTAGAATCATAAGGTTCTGTATTTACAAATTCGGAATGCTGTAAACGTTATATCTAAATTTCTTTAATTTTTTTTTTTTTTTTTGTAGATTGAAGCTAAAATGTCGTCAGCCATATTTTAATGTTGTTAATAAATGCTAAAACTGAACAAGTAACTCGATATATATATAGTCTCTGGAGATGGAGCTCAACATTGAGAAGTTAAAAGTGATGGTGATTTCAAAAAATAAAGAGCCGCTGAAAATCAAAATTTGGAAACCAGAAGTTGAAAAAACATAGAGCCGTTCAAGTACCTGAGAAGTCTGCTGACAAAAGATGCCTACTGCACTAAAGAAATTGGGTCGAGTATCACCATGGTCAAGGAAGCTTTCAACAAGAAGAGGTTACTGCTGACCAGCAAGTTGAATTTGGAATTAAGGAAGACACTGAAGAAATGCTACATTTGGAGCATGGCACTGTATGGAGCAGAAACTTGGACTCTTAGGAAGATGGAAAATAAATAATTGTAAAGCTTTGGAGTGTGGTGCTGTAGAAGATTTGATAAGATCAGTTGGACAGAAAAAGTGACAAATGAAGAAGTCCTAAGAAGAGTGGGTAAGAAGAGAACCATTTTGGATGTGATTCTTCGGCGCAAACTGTAGCGGACATATCCTTGGGAGGAACTGTCCTCTGCATAACATTATAGAAGGAAAGGTTGAGGGAAAGAGGATTTCAGGAAGAAGGAGTCAGATACTAAATGACTAATTAAAGGAAAGAAGAAAATACTGGGTGCTGAAAGAGAAGGCAGAGGACAGGGTGCATTGGTGGTCTAAGTTCACTGACAAAAGAAATGGACCTGTCGTAAGACAGAAGCCCTAATAAAAATATTGTGTAATTATAGCAGACAACTAGTTTAACTTATTTCAAAACACGCCACTAGATGACATCATTGTTTTTTCTCCATCTTAGATGTTAATTAGCTGAACGTTAATAATGTTGTAAAGTCATAGAAAAGTAATGTGTACATATCAAGTTTGTCAATGCTTAAACTTTATGCCTCTAAAGCTATTTTTTTTTAATTTTGTAGTTGGCTTTATATGTACTTTTAAATGTTTTCAACGTAATTTATAAAAAAAATCTTTTATGGTCTATATTATTGATATAAATAATCTTGGGTCTTCCGTAAAAAATTAAAACAAACAAATTGTATACTAATTTGTGTATATATACACGTTTAATTATGTTGTTATAGGCAGCCCTGTTCGCTTTCGAAAACTAAAATATGTACTGTAGTTCAAACTATGTCTGAATACACCTGGTCTAGAGGATTTATAACAATACATAAGACTAGAGGTAAAAACTGCAACAGCTCGATAAAGTTATTTATCTATTGTAATTATTCTACGTTGATGAAATACCCACATCCTCAATTAGTGCCAGCGGCATTTTCATTCATAAACTTACTTTTATTACAACTTGAGCAGATCTCATTCCCAGTAGCGAACAATGATTAGTATCAATATTGTGTTTAGGGCTAATATTGTATTATTTCCCAATTTAAGACATCCTCTTTTCAAACTTATTACTATGTTTGCAAAGTTATATATTTACTTTATGAAATAAATAATTATATATATATAAACCTACTAATTATTCATTTTTATTTACCTACCTACTACTACCCTAATAACCTACTAATTATTTATTTTTATTCATATATATGTGTGTGTTGTAATATGATGTCACCAAGTTCAAGGTTACTTAAGCACACATCATCATTACGTAGGTAGATAATTCCCCTAAATAATGGCTTACCAAACAAGTAGGAACAAATAGTAGACAATTATCAATTCTCCTTTCCATATTGAATAATTAAAATATATTATTCCAGGAATATAATAAATTCAACTATTATATCTAAGATATATTTGAAAACGTGAATTAGCGGAGAAGATTTTCTTTTATAACTACTACGTACATTGGATTTTACTCCCCTGCCGGACTATTGACATATTTATACTAATGAGGTACGGATTAGAGAGGTAGAATATAGAGGAAATGTAACTGTATTTGCATGGAATAAAAGTTGGAAACCATTTATAAAAAAAAACTAGTACAGATGGCTGAGATTTGAATCCCTACCAGCTCATAACTGGTTAATCTCACAGCATACAAAACCGACGGGAATTTGTTAATCAATACAAGTAGGCCTATTAATGGGCTTATGCGGGGATCACGATAACTTAACGTTAACTTAAAGTTGACTTAACGTAAAGGACCTCCTCGTGTGTTTAAATGGAGGCGATCACGATGCAGTTAACTTAACGTAAGAGATGTCCTGGGAGATCTTTTACTTTAAGTGAACGTTACTTGAAGGGTATCACGTGATCTAGCCAGCCAATCATTATGCGAGTGACGTCAACAGGGCTATTAAGTAACTCATTTGTTGGTATTATGACCAATGTTTACTCTTCAGCGTAAGTTCTAGTGATCAGACATTTGAACAAAATAATTAAACTAAAATAGCAAAACTAAATTTATCAAAAAAGTTTTTTAATAGATATTTATTATATCGATTGAAAACTGTAAACATTCACAGATCATCACTGTAAAACTAGTACAAATCACAGATCATACGCAAGAATGAAGATGTTTGGCTCGAGTTGTTACGTTAAGTTACGTGAATCGTGATCACACATACGTTAAGTTAACTTTAAGTGAACGTTAAGTTAAGTTAACGTTAATTTGATCGTGATCCCGGCATAATATTAAGGTTAAAGATTAGAAAGAATTTTGAATAGAAGTGAACATGCATTGGCTTGAAGATAGGATGATGGTGAAATCATAACAACACATAACAAGTGAATAAATAGTCCTAGTAGGTGACCTGGTGGTCTAGGGGTAAGGTGTCAGACTTCTGTACTAGGGGTCCGGGGTTCAATCCTCGGTCCCGGCACAGATTTGTCTGATTGCCAAACCCTTCCTTCACCTCTGACAAGACGTGTATTAATCACAACCTGTGAATGTGTGGAATGCCAGGCCTCCACCGTGGTTCGGATCCCATGTTAAACTGTAGGTCCTCCATTTCATCTCACAGTCTACCTTACACATTAGCGTAAGTGCGTATCACCCGAACGGGTAGTAAGACGCGGTGCTAATAATAATAATAATAATAATAATAATAGTCCTAGTACGCCCTTCCAAGATATGAATCTCAACCTACCTTTCCCCGGTGATCAAGTGTATTGTGAATTTGACGCCTCAGATCACACGATCACCAGACGTGGATACTTACCAGAACACATTTTTTTTCTGCATAGCACCAAATCACAATAAGATCTAACCAGTGCCGTGTTGTGGTGGTCTGTGCAGCTGGCTACGAGCCTAGAGGTCCCAGGATCGATTCTTGGCTGGTATCTCGGGTATTTTTCCTGAAAGGAGAACTACCCTTACAGTCACCAGGATTAGGTTTAGGTTAGGTTTAGGTTAGGTTTAAGTGTTTTCACCGGTTCCACACCGTCACACTCACTATCACCATCATCGCATCTCATCGGGACATGGAAAGAGCCTCCACGGAAAGGAGGTACGATTAGTACATTCGGGCGTCCCCTGGACAACGGTACATTAATACTGGCTAATATTTACACTACTGGGCTACAAGCCCAGACACGCAATATGAATACATATCTCATAAAATTTTAATCAACTTTTTAGATCCTAAACTCAAGTGTAAAATAATTAAATTAACGCTAATTTCATTCAAACTTAAGGTAAATTTAACAAGCCAAGTCATAATTCATATTTTATAACTCAGAAATATATAATAAAACAAAGAGTCATGTTTATTCTTAAGTAATTTTAACCAACACAAGGTTTAGCAACAAAGCTTCTGATGTGTGTTATTTTCTGTGAGATCCTTTTATCACGCCTATGACATGAACATTACAGTGACTCGCTTCGGTGGCCAAATGTTTTAAGGCGTCATTCTCATGTTAGACTGGCCTGCTGAGCACTAGGAGATCAGGGTTCTAATCCCGGTCAGGTCTACTGAAGGTGGTTTTTATTAAGTGGTTTGTCACTTTCTTTCAACGCAAATGCGGGTGGGCTATCTCTAAAAGGCGTCCTTCCTTATCCCTACCCCATTAGACTAATTATAATGTATATGTCTACTGTATGGACTGAACAGGTAGTAAGACTTGGTGATAATAAAAAAAAGCTCAGTATATTCCGTTTACCCTGAAAGGAAGCAGTCCTCTCTATGCGGACTACACTATGACCCTATCTTAAGCTACACCATAGTAGAAACTTGAAAGGTAAGCTTACTTAATTTTAGAGTAAACGACCTTTACTAAACACACCTAAACTATATTTAATTATGTTTACAAATATCCTTTTTGGAGCATCTTAAAATAATTTTAATTTTAAACCGTGTTTAAAAGTCATTAATGTCAACGCTTAATGAAATAATTTTTATTAAAGTTCATAAAATAATAATTTTAAAAGGTTTATGCTCACACTTTTATTCAAAAATTGGTCATTATAAATCATAACATAGATAAATGATCTTTTTTAACTTATAGGAAAGTCATACAAAATATTAGTAACTAAATAGGAAGCTTGTATTGACGTCATCACATTTCTTCTCTTCATTCCTCCTCATTCGGCTCACCATCCTTATTTATAAAATGAAGGCAAATTTTTAAAATCTCTTATTTATAATTATTTTTAACTAAACTACAGATCTATCACCAAAAAAACCCAATAAAACATCTAAACGGCTACTTTCACACGTTCATATTTCAATAATGTTAAAACTTTTCATAGAAAAAATAATTCAAAACAAATTGTTTGTTGTGATAGTTTTTTCCGCCAAAAGTGATTGATGACATATTTGAACTTGGATCATATGGTATGATGTATGAATACATTAAAGCATATCTGGTCATTTTTCCAGGTTGTCGGAAGGAAATCAGAGTTTATTAGAACCGTGTACACTAGTATTTAGACTAGTACGCATTGAGTGTTGCGTCCAACACGGGGTGAGAGTTTATTACTATTTGTAATTTCCTCATCAGGTAATAGTTAAAATAAGTTATATTAGAATTATATTTAAATACAGTTTTATTTTGAATAACTTAATACCATCTCCGGATCCTGCAAAAAAAATTACATTCTAAAAATGACGACTGAGGTAAAGGGGGGATATAGTATTTTGTTTTCACATCTATACTAACGTGAATCACAAATCAATGCTTGCTGCATAAATATTGCAAAGTATTGCACTTCCCCAACCCAGCAACATAATAATTCCACCCGGCTGGCAACATTTCTGGGGATAACACTGAATATTATTATGAAAAGTTTCAAAAAGAGTACATTTGCCCACGATAATTTATAAAGTAGGAATACGCTGTTTACTACAATCAGTAGGAAATAGGATTGTTGTATTCTTTTTTTTAAATATTATTTTATTGCCTAAAGAGAACAGTAACTTGGACCTATTACAGCAGATTTTATTGAGTGGTTGCATACTGGATGTGAAATTACTCTCGGTAAGCTAGGATTAATATTTACGTTTATGATTGGTTTTAGTAAAAATTAAGTTAGGTTTGCTGAGCTACAATATAGTATTGTTTTAACTTTCTTGATTACACAAGCCAAATATAAAGTGAGATAAGCTAAGACAATTTTATATATTTTTATTTGATTTAAGGTATTATTATTAATATTTTATTGGCACCGCTTCTTAATACCTGTTCAGTTTATATGCATATGTACTAATTGCGATGATTAGATAAGGGTGAGGAAGGTTTAATTTAAAGGAAGTGTACCCGCATTTGCGAAGAGGAAGAATTTAAAACAATTTTGTAAAAACTATTCTCAGTACACTCAAATGGGATTCGAAACCCGATCTCCCTATCATTGGTAGTCTATTTCAACACGAGAGTGAAGGCTTATACCATGTGGCCACCGAATAAGGTGTACGTTATTATTATTGGTTAGAAAGTGTCAATGTTACAATTTAACCAACAAGGAGAGGAAGGTGGTATATGCCGCCTTAAAACATTGTTTTAGCTGTTGTTAGGTGAATAAATATAGCATAGAAACCATAAATTCTTATGATTTAAAGACATGCCGGTAAAATATTATAAACACTATACCTTTTTTTCTTCTTTTAACATTTAATTACTACTCAAAGAGTAACATAATGTTCTTGAATATAACTAGTTCCCCTTGTATTCGTACACATCGTTTGTACGTTGCATTGAAAGTTATGTCATCGCCAGTTCACTTGACCGCAATCAAGTTTCGCACATCCTGAAATGGTTTAGAGAAGACAAGATAATAGCTGTTCCCTCTTTGCCCTTATAAACATTCACAGGCGTTGTGTCATCTCTTAGAAAAATATATATTTCGTCCATAAATATTATATTTATTTTTTCATGTACTACAAACTTTCCAGAGTAAGCGTATTAAATATAATTCTTGATCATTGAAGATAACTCTCAACCTTTACAAAAATATAATTTGTTTCAAATTATTTTTTATATTTTTCGAGCCTTACTTTTTTTTATTTGAGTTATTTAACATACACTTTCTGAACCAATTGATATGAAAATGTCTACGAACGAGTGCGAAATGGACAACCAATTTTGCTGGGAAAGATATGTTCACATACCTTCCATGGTTCTTTTACATACCACAATCAATATGGGACCAACGGCTTTACTTCCCCGCCGAAGGAAGTTGTGTTACGCATTTTTATCGCTCAAGAAAAATCTGTCGACCCCGGCCGAGTTTGAACCCACGAACTTCGGGTCAATAGGCGATCACTTTACCCCAAGACCACTGGGGTCGCCCGAACCTTACTACCTGTCCTGTTAATCCACATGTGTACATCAATTGTTTAGGGATGAAGAAGGTACAATTTAAATTAGATGTGCCAACATTTTTATGTAGTTTTGGAAGGGAAGCTATTTAAGATAATAAGATAAATGGTTCCTCTCAATCGAACAAACTCTCTCATCTAGTGTATTAGTTCGTGTGTTTGTTCTACACTTTCTTCACATGGGGAATGTTTATGTAGCTTTGTTCTTTTTTTAGAATATAAAATTAATAAAAGGAAAAAGTAGCCAAATCTTAAATTATTTTAAAATATTAATTCTTTATTGGTTTATTGGTTTAACATATGTGACTAAACATGGAAAATAAGCAGGCTGACCAAAACATAATGTCAAAATAAGGATATCATCTAAAAATATTTGCCTAAAGCTAACATAAGAGAAGTGGGGCTGTATTGAGTTGCGTCCGAAGGCTGTAACAGATACATTTTACTGCCAACTGGGCTGCGTCCGAAGGATGTAACAGATACATTCTACTGCCACCTGAGCTGCATTCGAAGGTGTTAAGTCTAAGTAATAGTAATAATATTTATAGGATGGACAAAAGTGTGTTCATAATGATATGTAAATGTCAAATGTCAAAAACAACATCAAATATCATTATTTAATATGTTTTATGGTCTTTGTAAGTTTCAGTGATAATTTTGGTATGTTCAAGTCTTGTAACTTGAACTTCTGTGTAACCTTTCAGGATGCACTTAATAAATTCCATTTTGTTCAATACTTTATTCTTGGTGATTCTTTCTTCACTTCGAATAAAGATTTCCATTTCCTTTTACATTATTTTTAAACTGTCCAGTAAGCGGTAAAATGAATGATCTGTTGGTAGTTTGTTCAGGACCTGATGTGTGAAGGCATTGGGGCGCTAGCTCCTCTCATCCCCCCTTAAATACGAGCCTGCGTAAACTAATATAATTTTTGGATAATCCTAAGAGATGTAAATAAGCAAAGTCTATATTAAGAAAGTGAAGAGTTTGTCTGTCTGTCTGTCATGATTGTTGCGCAATATCTACCACACGTAGAGGTCTGAAATTTAAAAAATTAGCAGCCCCTATGCACAAACATGTACACCTCGAAGCTGTAATTTTAAAATTTTGATTAGATTTTTTTAATTCTTAAAAATGTAATATCTGTTTGAAGCAAAGAAAAGCGTTACCATGGCAACGCCGGGTACTTCTGCTGGTAGTGGATAAAATTAACTAAGAATAATGAATTGGCTTATTTCCAAGTGTTATTGTGGGAGTGTTATCATTTTAAACTAACCTAACTGGAACACCTTGAAATAACTCAGCGGGAGGTTACACTCCACACTTCTTATAATACATAGTAGGGCCTACATTCGAATCATTTATGCAAGACACATTCGAACAAAATATATATATATAGTTTGTATCCATATTTCTTCATAAATAAACCTAGAGAATTATCATATACAAATGTAAATAAGAAACATATATAAATATATTTTATTAGTGACAGTAACTAATGTGACAATAAACAAATTGGTCCTTGGGTGCAATATGAAACAGTTTTAGCATTTTTATGTTAAGCAAGGGGGGCGGGGGAGGAACTAACATGAAGACCATATATGTATTGTGTGAGTCTCCCCTAACTTCCCCTCATTAATAACTTTTGAGCTGATGAATGTATCTCAACCAAATTTGGCATTGGTAAACGTTTTTTTCTACAATTAGTCTCACCCGCTTGTCGGATATGTAACCTCAATATCATTTGCTTGCGAAGGTTTTATTAATCGACATGATCTTGTCTATTGCTTCCTTTTTTTATTTATTATTCTTAATTTCTATTAGTAGAGGTTACGTCTCGCAATATTTCATTGTAAGCAGACAATATTGATAATAACATTAAATAAATAAAACCAACGTGTCTGCGCTTAAGAGTCCGTCTCATCCCTTGAATAACACTTAGTTTAGGTAGATAATAAAGCTCGAAACAGGCGTCACTTCATAGTCTGGTATTCTATATTATTATCTTTAAAAACCATAGAATTGAGACCAGTGACAGCATTTTAACATGTTCTTAAAAGTCCAACAAAAATAAAATAATAATTATGCTTAAAGTGAAAAAACTGTTAAACTAATATCAATTTTGCTGCTGCCAAATTAAATATGCAGCAGGCCGCACTTAAATCAAATTTGTTTGTTTTTTCTTATCAACGAGTCTTAATACATCTTCGGCTATAGGCATATGTGCTAATTACGCTAATGAGTCAGGGACGAGGAAGATTCAATTTATAGGAAGTGTACCAAAATTTGCGTGGAGAGAAAGTGGAAAACCATTTAGGAAAACCAACCTCATTTCACTCGATCAGTACTAGAAGCCCGATCTCCCTGTCATAGGTAGTATAATGTATTGTGAGAGTGACGTTTTAGACCATACGGTCATTGAAGGGGGTATTTTCTGATTATATTGGGATCATTTATACCTAATATCCCAGCTAATCAGCTGTGAGATGTTCTCCTAAACCTGAATTATGGTCCTAGCTGTTCAAAACAATGGTATCCACTGATTCTCTTGTTATGTTACTAATTTAAAACCCACATAAGGGTCCCCACATGGGGTCCTAGCAGTCTCAATTTCAAGTTCATTTAATCTAGCTTACAGGCTATAGTAAGATCGGGGTTCAATTACCAGCCAGGTGTAATGAGAGTGTTTTTACATTAATTGTTTTCTAATCTCCCTCTAAGCAAATATAGTCACATTTTTCTGAATAATACCTACACTATCCTTCTCGCATTATCATAACTAACATATTTGCTTGGAGCTCTAACAGGTTGTTAGACGTATTGAAAAATCAAACACAAAATTAAAGATGATTTATGGGCAGGACTAGAATCAGTAACGTGGAAATAATATAATTCAAAGATTTACTATTAATATTTTAAAATTATAAGATATGGTAGGTATAATGATTTTAGTTAACGTTAGATTCAAATCAGGACTGATACGAACACTGAAGCAGTAAAAAAAACTTCCATAGTTCAGGGAACTTAGTTTGATAGTCAGGCCTAGGTTGGGGGATTCTAAAAAACCCTGAATTCCTTAGATATATCTGTAATAATATTCTTGTTATGGAATAGAAGAGACAAACTAAAGGTAAACTGTTCGTTTTATCTTCACTTCATGTGATTTAGTTAAAGCGGAAAGCAAACTGGATCGGACATATCCTTAGGAGGAACTGTCTTCTGCACGACCTCATAGAAGACACGGTTGAGGGAAAGAGGAGCTTAGGAAGGAGAATTTAAATATTGTATGACTTGAAGGAAAGAAGAACATTCTGGGAGCTGAAAAGGGGGAAGAGGACAGGGAGCATTGGTGGTCAAAGTTCACTAACAAAAATAATTGACCTTTCGTAAGGCAGAACACCTAATAATAATAGGTAGAGCCACTGTCTTAATTGTCTTTGATAACTCTTGTATCAAGAGTTCGATTAAAAAAATAGATACAATAGTAAGAAATATTTATTTAATATCATATGTAATACCAGGAAATGTATATTTTTTGTTTATAAGAACTGGAAAAATGAGTGAATTTCAAAACCTACAAAGTTTATCAACCCTGTAAAATTAATATTTAGATCACGTAATGTTCCGTTCACAAATAAAATTTAAAATGTATATTAGAAAATTATTATAATAAGGTGTAATAACTTCAATATAATATATAATAACAACTTGTTCAGCAAGTAGTATAGTCCATTTTAATAGAAAGAACCTTATCTGACAGAATAGTTTCTAGATATACTTTGACGTAGTCATACGTCAAGTCATATAATCCGCAACTGTCACTTTTGATAGTTATTATAAATATCTATAAATTAACACTAATAAAATAGTAAAATCTATCAATTTTGCTCTCAAAATTACTTGTTTAAATTTTTCTAAAGGCCCTTCCTATAAAAATTGGATTATCTAAACACCAACGAGTCACTTTGGCGGTATTTCTGGTGATTATTCTAAATATAGTTCCATTTTTACATGAAGAATCTTATAGAAAAGACAAATATTTTGTGGTCAACATTGATGAAATTGTACTATTTGATTAGTGTTATTTTCTATGTATGTGTAATATATGAGTGTGTGTTTGAGAAAGACATTATAATATGTGTGCGTGTGTGATAATATATGTGTGTGTGTAACTTTTTTGAGAACGAGAGAGCTTAGAGTGAACGATATGTATATAATATGTAGATGTGTGTGTGGGAGAAAGACAGAGTATGTGAGCTGTAGATCTTCGAGCGAGAAATGATTTCCAAGAGTCGTGACCAATTTGCAGATCAACTCTCCTGATGAAAACGTTCTCAACTATTTTTCTCCTCCCTCGAGGTCGTTTTTCTAGAAAGAGATCCGACCTAGAATATTTCAACACACACTCTGCCAGTCACACCACGATAAGTTATGTTCGTTTTAACATCGCATGCTGGAACGATATCCCAGCGGTAGGTTCTGTCACTGTGACTAATAATGTCTGCTTTCGTACTCTTAGAGGTAATAAGGGAGGTTATAAAAGTCAGTTATTAAAGTGTTATAATAAAGATAGCTAACAGGTTCACTTTACGACTAGGAGTTTAATAGTTTTAAAATTTATAATACTCATATAATATGGGCTTGATCAAAGATCAGATGTAAGTCGATTTCCAATCAGTGTCTCGAGCCTCATTTTCAGTTGCACCATCAACAATTAGGAGGTATGTATATATATATATCCTAATCTCATACTCACTATCCCGTCACCTCATTTCATTGGGACATGGAAAGAGCCTCAACGGAAAGGACGTACGATTAGTTTGCATATATAGCGCATCTAGGCTACATCATACGTGGAAAGAGTATCCAGTACTAATGTACAGTACCTTTGTCCAAGAGACGCCTGAATGTACTAATCGTACATACTTTCCGTGAAGGCTCTTTCCATGTCATGATGAGATGAGATGATGGTGATAGTGAATATAAGGATGTGGAACACGTAGAGACACATAACATAACTTAAGCCTAACTAATTAAACCTTGGTGATCGTTGGGGTACTTCCCCTTTCGGAAAAAATACTCAAGGTATCAGACGAGAATCAAACCCGGGACCCCTAGGCTCGTAATAAGGTGCATTGACCAGTACACCACGGGGCTGGTTACAGATAGGAGGTGATTGTTGATTAAATCTCTGGTTGAGCTAACCAGCCAATTCTTTCCAATCAACTGTTTGATTCTCCAATCATTAAATTGATAGGAGATATAGCCTATTAGTTTTAATATAGAATAATTTTTTTAGTCCTTATCTGAGTGATTAATAAAATTAAAGTGTGTGTTTTATATATTTATTTTGAGTGTGAATTAGTTTGAAGGTTAGTAGCGTCAATTTTACATTTAATTAATAGAGAATGGTTAAGATCCAAAGCAGCTACAGGAATGAAATTAACTTTTTTGATCATTTAGAAATAAAATGTTTCGACTGTGTACATGTTAATGTATATATTATAAATTAATATCACTTCATAATTGTTTAAAATATTTTTCCTAAGCTTCGTGTCTAAAATCGCAATTTATTGAATTGGATCTTTAAATATCAAGTGGCCTAAGTAACCAGAGGCATAAAGTTTATACATAGTAGCCAAACTTGTGTATAAATTTAGGTCATTTCACAAGCAGATTTTCCAAAAACAGTGATTTATAAGTGTTGTCATGTTTGGTTTTACCTGATTGTTTAAACATTTATGGTCAGGTGATTGTAGATTTTGACCCCTAATTAACTTTGATGTAACCTAAACTTTTCTTGAACTAGAATCAAGCTGGTTGACAGTCCGGTGAATCAATATGACATTTGTACTACTGGCACTACTCGTTTGATTGAACTTATACTTACTTACATTAGGAACTCGAAAGTACATTACCACACTCATAAAAGTACGTTACCTACCCCTATCTTGAGCTAGTTCCATCCAGTCTATCTCATTACACCCTATCTCATCAGGTCTATCCAAATGTTATCCTCTCATCTGCGTCTAGATCTTCCCAGTGGTATTTTCTCATTGGGTTTGACAGTCAATACCTTGAACGCGGTTCTAGATTCTCCCATTCGCGCTGCATGACCTGTCCACCGTAACCTGCGAGATTTTACTCCTCTAACAATATCTGGTGTTGAGTACAGGGTATGCAGCTCATCATTATGTATCCCCCTCCACTACCCACTATCTTCAGCCATTGAACTTATAGAAACTACAATCTCTCAAGTATAAAAATAGTTTCCACACAACAACCAACGAAACTATCCGCTTGATGCTTGCCTCTAGCTTTTCAGAGCGTGCGTTTTCAAATGCGCATGCGTACTGATTTGAGATGGTTGGTTTTGAGCTTTGATTGGTTCTCCCGTGCCAAAGATCTTAGGCAGAGCGGACGAAGTAGAGATGAGTTGAACTTTTGCAGAACAGCTCGCGTCGATGATGTGGAAATCTTGTGTTTGGTTTAGAGCTCGTCACGTGACCCGGTTTCTGTTCTACTCTTGTTTTTCGACGAAAGACTGAATTCATAATAAAACATAATTTACGTAGCTAATAAAGCTCAAACCGGGCGCCGCATCGTGTTTCTCTAGTCTTTATTAAAAGGTCGTGTAGTTGATACTGGTAAGACCATTTAACTTTTTTTTTAACTCAATATAATTGAAAAGTTGATTCTTTTTAAATGATAAAAACATTTCGACGCGATTTCTGGTTCAAGAGTAATCGTGTATCTAATATTCCGTTTATTCGGGCTCATGACGCTCCAAAGGGCGATATCAATGCCTGAGACGGCACTTAAGAGTGAACTCTTAATCACTCTTGGGAACAGTAATAAGTACTATCGTGGTCTCAATTGTCAGACTCGCAATAGACTGAAATGTCGTTGACAGGGATATCTAGGTCATATTCTCCTGTGGATGAAATAAGGTGAGATTGCCCACACGCGGCTTATCACCTATGTTTTTCCATCTTCCCTCCACGTTAATGCAATACACTAAATCTTAACTATCCTTCTCATCCTTACTCCATAGATGAACCATTATTGGACTTGGTTTGTAATGCACTAATAATAAATATGTATCGGTTTGCACCACGACTAAATTTTAGACTCATCTAGTTTATTTGCCAATGACGGGAAGGTCGGGGTTGGAACCCCAAACAGGTGTACTTAGCTGGTTTTTCCTAAGTGGGTTCTTGCTATCCCTTTACGTAAATACTTGTACATTTCATCTACTTCTTACCTTTATCATCCTTACCCTCTTAGAGTAATTAAACGTGGATAGCACTGACGGATACTAAGCAGTCTGATGGTCATTGATTTACATTTATGGATAATCTATTTAAGTTATTTCTAGTTTCTTTTTAATAAGATAATTTAATTTGGGCCTACACTTCCCGATAAAAGTATTTTTTCAAGACAAACTAAATATCCGCTTCGGTAGCCACGCTACTCTCGTAGTAGACTTGACTGTCGATTACGGGGAGATCAAGGTTTGAATCTCATTCGAGTGTACTAATGGGTTTTTTCCAAAATGGTTTACCATTCTTACTCCACGCAAATGCGGGTACACTTCATCCAAATATAAACTTCCTAATCCTTAATAAAACCATTAGCGTAATTAGTATATAGGTGTATAACACGAACGGGTAGTAAGACGTGGTGCAAAAAAACAAATTAAGAAACTAAATCTACTTAACCTAGGACATCTCGCTCATCTTGGTTTTCAAAGAAAGTATGCCTTCACTAACGTTAATGTTGTTTACAGAAAAGACGGTAAACTTATTTATATTATGTAACGTACTTTTATCTCTACTAAGAAGCTAAGCAGAGTAAATACACGAATACTGCATTAACGGTCTTTGTGATGGTTTCAATGGTTTGAAGAGGGTTTTCAAACTCTCTAATATTCCTCATACATGTTCCTTGGACCATATCGTTAATAAACCTTAGGTTAGAAATACCTTTTTAAACGCACACTTCAACGTGGGCTACGGCGTCATTCTCATCTGGTCTTGACTACCGCTGACCTGGTCGCTGGGGTTCAAATCCAGGTAGGGTGCACTGATTATTTTTTCCTTCATAAACTGGTTTCCACTCTTCCCCTGGTGCCATCTTTCCTCCTCTCATACACAAATGTGGGTACACTACCTATAAAATTATACCTTTTTAATCCCATACCGATTAATAGTGTAGGCCAGTGGCTCTCAATCTTTTTGTTTAGATTGTACCCCTTAGTCATGACTAAAAGTCTAATGTACGTCCACATTAAAATTTCCCCAAATTACAAATGTTAGGGAAATCATCAAAAAAAGAAAAATTTCCCTCGTTCGCCTCGAAAGTTCCCCACCACGTTTGTTTCTCTTGAAATTTTGCCAATTTCCCTTTGGAAGATGTTCGCGTACCCCCTTAAAGTCACGCACGCACCCCAGGGTGTACGCGCACCACAGTTGTAGAACAACTGTTGTAGGCTTCTCATGCAGAGAGATAGCCCAGAAGGATGGTTAGATGCGTTGCACAAAAAGGAAAAGTACACAAATACAAGGTTTACAACTCGATGTGATTTGGACTTTTTACAGCACCGCGTCTTAACACCTGTTCAAGTTATATACATATATTATAATTACTCTAATAGGGTAGGTATGAGGAAGGAAACATTTTAGAGGTGTTTAATAATAATAATAATAATAATAATAATAATAATAATAATAATAATATGCGTCTGGGCTACATCAATCGTAGCCCAGTTTGTGGAAAGATTAGCCAGTACTAATGTACCGTTGCCCAGGGAACGCCCGAATGTACTAATCGTACATCCTTTCCGTGGAGGCTCTTTCCATGTCTCGATGAGATGAGATGAGATGAGATGATGGTGATAGGGAGAATGAGGGTGTGGAATCGGTGAAAACACTTAAACCTAATCAACCAAATCCTGGTAACCATCGCGGTAATGCCACTTTCGGTCAAATATACCCAAGGTACCATCGGGGAATCGAACCCCTAGGCTCATAGCCAGGTGCACTGACAACTACACTACCCCATGGGGCCTGTTATTTTAGAGGTGGTCTACCCGCATTTGCTTAGAAGAAGAGGGAAAAACTATTTAGGAAAAACTCATCCTCTGTAGACCCGACCGGGATTTTAACCCCGATCTACCCGTCGTGAGCAGGCCAGTCTAATACAAGAGTGATCCTTAAACCAGTGTGGTCCAAATTGCAGCCCGTGGGCCAAGTGCAGCCCACGTTGTTTGAAAATATGGCCCTCACAGTGCCCTGGAGGAAAATTAAAGGGAAACCCTCGGTGGAAGATGTGAAATAGCTAATGATTCCAATAAAAATAATTACTTATAAAGGTCATGATTTTATTATACTATACATTTATTAGATGTGTAAAAATATGTATAGATATACAGTTATAGTGCTAGGTTGGTTTGTGAAAGAGTGTGTGAGTGGATATTTCAGGTTTGGAAGGGTAAAAAACTTTTTATTTATTTGGAAGTAAAGTTTGAAAGATCCTACCAACAAAATATACGATATAATTATATAGTAATGATTGAAAGTAATTGTTTATTAAATGTGGTTTGTATGCCTATATTAAGTAAATGGGATTACTAAATAGAACATATTCCCAATACCTTTTTACCTGAATGGCAGTTGAAAAATCAGATATTTGAATTTTGGGTTGCCAACACTTGTAACTATAAGATTACTGTTTTGTTATATATGATAAGTTTTTAATTACATGTTATATTTTACATTTAAAATAACGTAGATTTAATTTTTCTCACACTATTTATTACTTTAAAAAAATAATTATCCAATCCGAAACCATATTTTAAATATAATTAAAAGCACTTATTTGTGTTGGAATGACATCGAGAATTTGTAATATGGTGCATATATCAATACTTTTTAATATAGGCATCGTATTTACTTGTAAAAGAGAAAATACTTGTCATTGTTTTAATATATAATAAGTTATTTTATGATTATTTTATCGTATTTCAAAATATATAACTAAATACTAAATAGAATAGTTTATCCACTGCTCGGGTGCACCATTGTAAGGACATTTTTTGCGTCATGTTCAGTCACATGGTTTAAATTCATTGGTCACCATTTTGAAGCAATATTGGTTAGACCTTTTGTTAAAGTGCTGTCAACACATTTTTTTTAAGTTGAATAAAACGATAAATAAGCTTTGTGCCCGAACTCAAATAAATATTAATAATATTGGCGTAAACTACTGTGGAACTATAACAATCATACATTACCATATTTTTTCATTACAGCTATTCAAAGTGACAGATGTCAGCTGTTGGCGTAGGGATACATTAGGACTCTTTCTAGTAACGTTTTGAGCTGTCATCCAAGTAAATTCGAGTGATGAATGTTCTTTATATCATCAACCCGCGGTGAAAACTGATGATCATATTTGGCTCTTGGGATGAAAAACTTTGGACCATCCTGGCTTAGACCATTCGTTCACTGAAACGTATATGATGTTTGGAACCGGGCACTTAAGAGCTAATTAACAAAACGTTTAAAACAGCAAGGCCTTAGAATAACCTTGATTTTTACTATGTGACAAGAATAAAAATTATGTTCGGACCTGGGGTCCTATTTTTATCCCCCACCCACCTTTTCCACCACTCCACTCCCTCCAGGTGATCTGGTGGTTTAGGGGTAAGGTGTCTGACTTCTGTGCTGAGAGTCCGGGGTTCAATCCTCGGTCCCGGCACAGATTTATCTGATTGCCAAACCCTTCCTTCACCTTTGACAAGATGTGTATTAATCACAACTTGTGAATGTGAGGAATGCCAGGCCTCTACCGTGGTTCGGATTCCACGTTAAACTGTAGGTCCTCCATTTCAACTCACAATCACCCTACCATTGCACATTAGCGTAAGTGCATATAACCCGAACGGGTAGTAAGACGCGGTGATAATAATAATAATAACACTCCCTCCAACCACCCACAAGTATACACCGAAAAATAGTAGACCTCCGCACAAGCATGCTTTTAACGTGAAGTACATAGAAAACAAATGTTTGAAAATTAATTATTTGTCTTTTCTCGGAAGTAGCATGAGCACTAATGGTTTGGTTGTTTCACAGGACATAGTGTGTAGTAACCACTTCACTTGACAAAGACTTCTGCGGTGTGATATGGCAGCGCCCATTTTTCTCATGCGCTCGCCGTGTTTATAGCACTTCACTTGTTTACGATCCGACTTGTGTTCTCGCGCGCATGCGCAGCAGGAGTCTGCTGTGTGAAAACGAGATGATGGGAGGAAAAGAGATATATGCAGCGTATTTTCTATTCAAATTAATTCTCGACTCACTTACTTGTGTTTGGCCTTGAAATTAAATTGTTTTCTACGGCCATTTATAGATTTGAAGTTTTTATTTGTCTGATCAAGGGGTGGGGAATCATTTGGCGATGGAAGGCCACGTGTCACTTCACGGATTCCTCAAAAGACCGCACTCTTCATGTAGGTCTACAGTGAATTCTGTCAAAATACAATAGTGCGCCAACCATCTATAGATATATAGATATATACAGGGTGGGGCTGAAACAATTAGATGGCCCATGCTGAGGAAAGTGATGAACAACGTGCTGAGTTTTTCCTGATATCCGGTGAATCTCACCGGAATGACAATGGGTGAAAAATTGTAGTATGTAGTTTTCTTGTATTTAGTTAGTGAATATTTATTTTTAAATTAGAGTGATTATTTTCAAGTTACTAATCGTCTAAAGATGTCGGCCCCACCCTGTATATATTATATATACATGATATATATATATTAGCACCACGTCTTACTACCCGTTCAGACTATACGCTTATGTACTAATTACACTAATTGTTATAGGGATTAAGAACGTTATATTTAAAAGTGTACCCGTATTTGCGTGGAGGGTGAGTGGAAAACAATTTTGGAAAAAAAATACCCTCAGTACACCCGATCGAGATTTGGACCTCAATATCCCCGTCACCGGCAGTCTAGTCCAACACGAGAATAGAGCCTTAGACCATGCGGCCATCGAAGCGGGTATTGGATAAATTATTGATAGATAGATCGAGAAGAGTGGTTAGTATGTTTACATTAGGTTTTAAAACTATGGCGATATATAAATGATAAAATATGTGAGCCGCATCGAACACCTCAAAAGGCCGAATGTTGCTTTAGGGTCGCAGGTTCTCCATCACTGGTTTTGTTAAGATAGTCACAACACTTTGTATGTTTCCAGCGGGTTTTTTTATACTACAAATAATAATAATACTTAGCACCGCGTCTTACTACCCGTTCGGGCTATACGCCTATACACTAATTATGCTAATGTGTTAGGAATTGGGAAGGCTGAATAGAGAGGTAGCGAACCCGCATTTGCGTGAAGGGAGAGTGGAGAACCATTGAGGTAAAACCACCCCAGTTCATTCGAGTGGTACTCGAACCTCGATCTCCTCGTCCTCGGCAGTCTAGCTCAACACAAAACTAGCGCATTAGCTAACTACGCCACCTAAGCGGGTTTTATACTATAAGTTTGGGTTACTCGTGCGTTTACACTAATATGGTAAGGAAAAGGTGTGTAAATCTTAGAGAAAATGTAGCAACATTTCATTGAGGTAGGGTGAGAAACCATTGTGGGAGGGGGGGAATACCTCAGTACACCGGGCTTGGATGTTAACCCACTAGTCACAAGAAAACCAGACAAGACGACAAGACTGACGCCTTTGACCAACTGGTGTTGGGGGAACTAATAAGAGTAGAGTTAGGCGATGTTTAACACAAGCTCATCAATGACCTAGTCTAAGGGCTTAGGATGATAAGGACAGTTTATAAGAAGTGCAGCCACATAGCATGAGAAGAGGTTTGGAAAATTCCTGGAATGGAGAACCACCTCGATGACGAATCGAACCCGGACCTGCAGGATCAAAGTCGAGTGCGTCGGATAGTATTACCCTAGATGCGTCAACCCCGATGGCTATATTAATCTAGTAAAGAAAAATAAACTCATGTTCGTAGTGTTTTAAACAACTTCTTAATTTTTTTTCCTTCCCAAATCTCTTGTTTTTTTTAAAGGTATTATATAACAATAAAAGCTCACATTCGTGGGCGCGCAGGCTAAGAAGTTAACTTTTTCAAGACTGATTTGGTGGCTACGGGGAGTTTGAGACTTGAATCCCCACTGGGTGAGGGTGGTTTTTTTTTAATAAATAATTTTCCACTGCTCCTCTATGAAAAGGTGAGTACATTTCCTCCAGGTTGTATTTTTCTTGTCCTATCAATAGTGCAGTCTTTTGTGTGAGTGACTCCTTAGACAGTGTGGTCATCGTAACGGGTTTGCACATGTAGGTGATTTTTTTTTAAAGAAGTATTACAAGACAGACTACTTGATTGTGTTTGTACAGATAAGTGCAAGAAAGTTATAGTGCACTTATCAAACTCTTTAATAAACAAAGGTTATTTAACAACCCGTATCGGTATTCGCCAGATCAAAGGCACCGGTCTATTCTTGTCTGGTTTACCGTTGACGGAGAAAGTCAGGCGAAGGCTACTTACAGTCCAAATTTTCTTTCAAAGGATCTTAAATGACATCTATAAGACCTATTAGAATCTATTTTTATCGATTTATATGTTTAATCATGTTTTTTATAGATCTAGCTTAATAACCATAAAATAACAATAATAATATCATAGTAATATAGTAAAATGTTATCAATGTTGACAACAGAATATTTGTTAATATTTTATAAACGTTTCTTCCTAAAAAAAATTAATAGATGGTTAGATAAATATTTTTTTTCCAAGTGTTCTCCGAATTTTTCTCCCGCGTAAATTCGTGTACACCACCTTTTAAATTCTTACTTCCTTAACAATACCCCATTAGTATAAATATTCGAATACCCGAGACAAAGATTATGACGCGGGGCGTAGGAATTAAAAATCATATCAAGTAATGCCACCAGCCATTTTATTAATAACCGAATGCCACAAACCCGCTTTCTCAAATGGTGTGTCATGACACATCAATGTGCCGCTAAATTCACTAGCTGTACCTTAAACTTATCGACGTTCTAGTTTGTTTGTTTTATAAAAGAATAAATAAAATTAGTTTAATTCAATATTTAATTTTAAAAATAAATCAGAGAAAATTGTTCGAAAGGTTTAATATATTTATTTTTCAGAGAATGTCATGTTTTAACAATCAAAGAGTTTATCTATTATTACACTAAAGTTCAACTGAGGAAAATCTCTCTGTCCATGAGCATGGCTGAATCTCCTGTAGTGTCGTCAACGTACACGTTCAGTCTGACGTGAGGATTCACAACAAAAAATAATGTGCCATGATTAAAAAATAATAATTTAAAACCACTTTTCTAAGGCGTCACCCCGTTATAAACTAAACTGCCGATGACGGTGAGATCGGGTTTTAAAATCCTTCTTGGGTGAACTGAGGATGGTTTTTCACTCTTTCTACACGAAAATGCGGGCACATTTAATCTAAATTCAACCTTCCCACATTCTTAAATATGTTAGCCTAATTAGTACATAGGCTTATAGCCCGAACTGGTAGTAAGATGTGATGCTAAAAAAAACTCAAAATACACCTGCGTGTGTTGAACAATTATTGTAATATTCAATATTCTATAATAATTCAAAGCCACACCTTTTAACTGCTTCATCGTATGTAATTAAAGTCGATTGTTTTATTACTTTTATTTATTTTTTTACATCCATTGCTGTTTTCCGCCTGTGGCCTGGATCAGTTTTTTTATTCAAGCCATATATTTTCCACTACCGGCTGGCTAAGCTTGTCATAGCTTCATATGTCTTATACTCTAACTTAAGACTAGGACAGGCACAACATCCAGTCCCCAGCCGTTAATTCATCACCGTGAAAGGGTAAACACACATTTCACCAATGATAAATTTTTCGGCCATGCCGGGAATCGATCCCTGTGTCTTTAGCTCAGTAGGCAGACACGCTACCAACTGAGCAAAGGTGTAGGATGTTTATATTATTATTTATTATCATATATTATTATTACTATTATTACTATTACTATTACTATTGACATGTTAGATTAATGCGACGCATTATAAAATAAACGAAAAAGAATGATTATTAAGGTATTGAAAGAAAATTGCGTCAATTTGTTTTGTGATGCAGCACATTCTGTGTGGGGTGAATGAATGCTTCTATCGAATTGCATAATGCGCCTTTCACCTGGTATAGAGTGATGTATGGACCATGTGTGGGTCTTGAAGAGGTGTAGGCTAATTATATTACTAATAGGTGGAGAAGTATCATAACACATCCATCTTTTCTTGCGCTAGATAGACGATCTCTAATGCTTGAATTCAAGTGGACATTTCAAAAAACACAGCCATCACAATTATAGGCTATGCAGTGTTGTTGAAAACTCATAAATAATATATAATATACTATTTATAATACATAAAATGTGTAGTATATACTATATAGGCCTGGTATTAATAATATATATGGATTCTTAATAATATATAAATGTATCAAATATAGAATATATTTTTAATAATTCATAATATAGTGTCAGTATAGTATATAGTATATAGGTAGTCCTATATAAATTAAATACATAATTAATTTACATAGATACAGACACAACTAAGAACCAAGACATGTAGGTAGGCCTATTCCTTCAAACAAAACCGGTTACTGTTTTAAGTAAAGAATAAGCCAACTCATCCCTAAATAATTCACTTAAAAACATAAATATACTTATATTATATTATATTATATATATATAATGCACTATTAAAAATATATGACATATTATACCTTTTATATATTATTAATAATAAATTCCAGAAGTCCTAGGTTCGATCCCCGGCGCTTCCAGAATTTTCTGTGAATCAGTGGGTCTGGAATGAGGTCAGCTCAGCCTTGTGAGTACAGTTGAGGAGCTACTTGAATAAATAAGTAGCGGCTCAGGTTTTCTGAGCTTAAGACGGGAGTGTAGGCAATATGAGAAAAGGTAAGTGTTTTTGCAGACTTTATATAATAAATTTGTTTGGTCAAAATAAATCAAATATCTCTCCAGTAGAAACATAGCATTTAATTTTCTTCACACGGTGATATCAACATTTGTTGAATATTTGTCAAGGATGTCCTAGAATCTAATGACAACTTTTTTCTCTTCATTTAAAAAGTTTGTCATCCAATGCCGCTATGCTAAATACAGATATTCAACAACTGGACACGCTCTATCCATATAAGTTGGTACTAACTTCGTCAACAGACGGCTGACGCTCGGTTGATATGGCTTGATTGCGGCTGATGTTGGGGAGTTTGTATGTTTACTTATAACTTGAGAGATTTGGATGTAGTATTTTTTATACTATGCAGATTTTTACCGGGAAGGTTTAAGATTATTGCTCAAAATAATTAAATCCAATAAAATTAAATTATTTTCAAAGATTGTGTCTTAAACCACTCGATCAATAATGGTGTATTCTACTATTGAATGTAGAATTCTTTTTACTTTCTCTCTATCTTACAGGTAGAGAAAGTATGGTGATCGTCAAAAAAATCGAACTCGAGATTTTGATGAATTTTGACGTTTCATGACTCCCTGAATCCGAAAAAGTGGTTTTTGAATTTCCGTCTGTCTGTCTGTCTGTCTGTCTGTACCTCCAACTAGAGCCTAAACTATTTTACCGATTGAGCTGAAACTTGATATCTAGGGTTTTCATAGGGTTGCCCCGAGGGGTTTTTGGAATTGGATATCTACCCCTAAAATTAAGGGTAGTTTACTGAAGGGCGAAAAGAGAAAAATTTGGTTTTCTCAAAATCTGCTCAAACGATTTTGATTAAAATTCGTATCTAGGCGTTGATTAAGATTATAAATAAACTGGCTATTTTCATTTTCCTATGAAAATGATTTTTAGGGTACTTTACAGAAGCGTTAATTTCCGTATCTCCACAACTATTTGAGAAACTAAACAACTTATCATTGCAAAATTGTAGGACTATTAGAAATAAAAAACTTTTATTTGACATATATTTTTATAAAAGCAACAGTTTCTGAGATATTTGCAAATATATTAATACAATTTTGTGAGCTTTAGTTGTAAACATATACTACTTAAGTCTTAACGCAATAATTCTCCAATGCCATAGAGTAATTAAATATAAGTATCTAAAAAAGTATAGTATTTTTCCTTTAAGCTCTTAGGAGAAATGTTTGCATAGCAATGATCTATCTCCATTTTAGACTCAATAGTCAATATTTACATTTTTTATTGGTCAAATTGTATAAATGAATAATTAAATATCAATGCGATGACTTGAAGATCTGCAACATCTTATAAAATGTTATAACTTTAACCAGAAATCGAAATTTTAATACGAAGTGTTGACCCTTGTGGAAGACATTAAACTGTTTGAAATGTTCTTAGGTGAACAAAGATGCGCCTCTTTTCTCATTGATTCTATATCATTGTATATTATTTTATGCATGTTCTTATGTGGAGTGGTGATGATACAATGTACATTATTCCGTTCAGAAGTCTTACGAGTTTATAGAAAGAGAGAGAAAGTCTGTGCGGTGCGCCGTACCATTTATTTTTTCTTTCTATTTAACTTGATCCTCAAATTCCAAGATTAATTTACAAAATATATTTAAATTTTGGATCCAAAAAGAAATCAAATTTGATTTTATTGGTTGCTTCGTATTCACATATCCTTTTGAATGACAGTTTCTGTAGCTATGTGTGTTTGCAGATAACTAGATAACTATTTGATAGATTTAAATGGGATGTATTTTATGTTATGTAGGATTTCTATGGAAAGATTTTCAGTAATTTAAAAACTATCTATATTTTCAAAGAGCTGAGAAGTGCCGCTAAAACTAATACAATTGATGGGTTTTCACATGTTATAAATAGTAAGGAAAAAGTAGAATGGATTTTAACATATAAAGAAGAGTTTATGTACCCCCTTATAACTGGAGAACTTCTGCATCGATTTTGATGAGGAATTTTTTTTACAAAAGATATCATATTTATGGAAAGACTATAAGCTGTCCATCAATGAGATAGTTCTTTAGTGAGCTGATATGTAACGTTAAAACTAATACAATCTGTTTTTCACATATAAAGAGAGTTTCTTGTATGTGTTCATTTATAACTAGAGACATATTGAATCGATTTGAATGAGGTGTTATTTTTATATAATGTAGAATATTTTAGGATAGGTTCTAGGCCATTGATCAATAAGTTTTGGCATTAGAAAGCTGAGGAGTGACTTTAAAACCAATAAAATTGATCGCTATCAACTAATTATTATCAAGGGAAAATATCTACTTCAAAACCAAGGAGAAATTCCAGGAGATACTTCAATCTTAAATCCAAAAAGATAAGAAGATAAAAACCCTTTAGTAGTTATAATTTGAAAAAATAGTCGACATTGCTTAACTTTGGCTGGAAAAAAATGTATATGTAAGGCTGAAAAAAAATTTGCCTTAAAATCACGTAACAGCTTGCGCTTTCTTAATCCATTTCTTTCCGGCAGCCTGGGAACCACTGAGACACTATACTTACTAGGACAAACAAAATATGGGGGAGAGAGCGGGGACAGGGGACAGAAAGAAAGACAGTAAACATAGCAAAACGAAGAAGAGTTAATGGTGATTACGTAAAAGATGTCGGGGATTCGAATAAAGTACCATACGGCCTGAAAAGAGAAAGTTAGTTTGTGTGACGGAGCAAGGGAAGAGGCACTGTCCAAAGGTGTTTTTTTTAGATTAACACTTGTTTTTTTTATGTTTATTTTTTTTTATATACCAGCGTGGCAAGTATCCGAATGAGGATGTTTGGGTGCTTGTATTATATGACAACTCCTACGTTAGCCGCCTCGGGCGGGGAACTTCTTTGCAGGTCTCCTAACTTAGTATGTATGGTCATGAGAAGAAATCTATCTCTTGTGTATCAGTAGCTATCAGAGAACCTCTTCTTTACAGGTCTCCAAACTTAGTATGTATGGTCATGAAGAGAAATCTCTCCCTTTTGTAATCAGTAGCTATCAGAGAACCTCTTCTTTACAGGTCTCCAAACTTAGTATGTATGGTCATGAAGAGAAATCTCTCCCTTTTGTATCAGTAGCTATCAGAGAACCTCTTCTTTACAGGTCTCCAAACTTAGTATGTATGGTCATGAGGAGAAATCTCTCCCTTTTGTATCAGTAGCTATCAGAGAACCTCTTCTTTACAGGTCTCCAAACTTAGTATGTATGGTCATGAGGAGAAATCTCTCCCTTTTGTATCAGTAGCTATCAGAGAACCTCTTCTTTACAGGTCTCCTAACTTAGTATGTATGGTCATGAAGAGAAATCTATCTCTTGTTTGTTCTATGTCATTGATTTATACATGAGGAAGGTTTGAATTTTCCAAATTTTTACAATTTATTTCGTGTTTGGATATTGAATTATAAAATAGAAATTTGAGGTAAGTTGATTGGGGTTGGTACCATAATAAATAAATACAAATTTAAAGAGTAAGAATCGCTCTCTAGCTCAGATTTGAAAAATATATTTACTATATATTGAGTTATGAGTGTAACTAGTGCTTCTTGAAGTTGATATAGCATAACTGTTTGACTGTAATTACTATAAAAGTAGTTCATTCCACTATTTCTTACACACAATGATCCAAATTGGGAGAGAAATTGCTAAACATTTCGCAAATAATATGTACATATTACCACCCATTAAACTACAAGTGTACAAAAAATTCAAACTATTATTTGTTGAAACATGTTTTGTTAAAAAATAAAACTGTAATACAGCCATTTTTATCTTTGTCATGACTGTATTAAAATAGTAATTATAATTTATATAACCTCAGTAAATTATATTTTTTAATCTTTCCCATTTCATCATATAAAAGTATTTTGAACTAGCATCAATATTGGAACTACAGGTGGCACACGTGGATTAAAGATATTAAGGCCCTAACGACCTCAATGTGTCGATGGGCCTTCAAACCCTAATAATAATAATAATAATAATAATAATAATAATAATAATAATAATAATAATAATAATAAGATATTAAGTGTCAAGTTTTTTCACAAGCTCAAGCTATTTCTATTTTCTAATAGTTCTAGTATTTCTAACAGAAATGGGAGAACAAAATGGAGTAAGGATTTTCCTATTCTTTTATTCTGTCAAGCTTGTATGTGTACTATCTATAGCAGTCACTGGTCAGTCGCGCACTTATAATATTGTCTCTTTACAATAGTAGACATTTTCAGGCATCTATTTTGAGTGCTGGTGATATTTTGTAAGCTCGTGAATACTCAAACATAAGATTCAGTGCACAATTTTCACAGAAATAGCGATAACATGAATTCAGAAATGATTGTTGGCAGCACTGTATACACTTCTTTTGTCAATCGTTTGTCAGTCAGCTGTTCGTTCTAACAGGATTGCATACATTCTTTTTTCAGTCGTAAGTCAGCTGTTCATGCAAGTTGTGTTTCGTGAAAAGTTTTGAAATGGCACAAAAGTTTACCATAGAACGCGTTTACACGCTTCAGTTGTGGTGAAAGCATAAAAAGATACCGCCGAAGCTCATAAGGGCTTTAGCGCTACGTTTCCTGATGCACCGTTGCTAACTCAGCGACATTTTCGAAAATTAAACATCAAATATGAAACAATGGGAAGCGTTACAGAACTACCGAAATCTGGACGGTCACAGAAAACTCGTAATGAAGAACACACAAAACTGGTTACTCAGGCGTTTGTAAAAAAAATTCCTCGTTAGTCAACACCTACCTGGACCGACCTATCCATAAGGAGCCTGCAAAGAATGTTAAAGGACAGTTATAAAATTCAAGCCATCTTGTCCATTCACTTGACGAGCTGCATGAAAACGATTACGACAGACAAATGGAGTTCAGTGAGTTATTTGTAATCCATAATGAAGCTGACCCACATTTTCAGGAGTCCGTGTTATGGATAGATAAAGCATATTTCAAACTCTACGTATGTATTAATAGTCATAATTGTGTGTACTAGTCGGACACAAATCCTCGTGAAGTGATTGAGGAAGAGATAGATACTCCAGGTGTTTTTTACTGGGGAGGAATTTCAAAAATTGGATCAATAGGACCTTTTTTTATTTTATTTTCCAAGTAACTAATACTTCAACAGCTTACTTGAAGATGATATATGGCGTTGTGTTGCCTGAGCTGGAAAACAACACCACTTATTCACTTCATTTTTTAATGTGGCCACAGGATGAAGCTCCTGCCCTCTTTGGAAGTTCACAAGTTTTTGAATGACACATTCCAGGAGTGGAGCGGACGCCGTGGGACATTGATAAGTCACCACGCTCTTGTGACTTGACGCTGTTAGCAGTGCCGGATTACCCAATAGGTGCAGTAGGCGCAAGCCTCGAGCCCCCAATTTAATTAATCCACTAATGGTTGTGAGATTTTACTTTGTGGGGGATTTTTAATAATACGGTAATTTCCTCATCATCAACAGACATAAATGAAATGAAAATATCAATTTAAAATGCATTGGATGTTGAAAATGAAGATAAATCTGTATTGTCACGTATTTATTAATCGGTTGTGAGTCGTTGTATGAAATCTATTGAAATAGACGTAGGTTAATCTAAACCATGCATGTTAAATATACATGTAAAATGATAATTGTGAAAGGGGAAACTGATTTTTGCAGAATCCTGGTATTGGAACTGCTCATTTCAGTGAACTGTAACGCCCATCTCTAAATAATCGTAGGTGCTTTTCCCGACACTAAATGTTAAATCATCCACAGTGGTGACCAAGTAGTCTTGAGGGTGGCGCTAATCGATCAGTATCATATCGTATCGCTTCATTTCTACATTGTTGTATATTCAAATGAAGAAAAATTCATTTCGGAAATATTTTCCTAGCTGATGCGATACGTCACGTCATAGTGTACTCCCACCTTGATACGCTATACTCGCCTTTACAGGGTTGAGCTGAAACAATTAGACGATTAGTAACTTGAAAATTAACAATTAAACCAAAGATTAAATATTCACTAGCTAAACAAAAGCAAACTACATACTAAACTTTTTCACTTTTTGAATAGAAAGTCTCTCAGGTGATTTCCACTGGACGTCAGACAAACCTCAGCACGTTGTCCATCACTTTCCTCAGCATAGCTCGTCTAATTGTGTCCGCCTCACCCTATAATTAGGCATCCGTTTATGGTGAGGTCATGGCTCAAATCCCATTCAGGGGAAACTTGAGGTGGTTTCCCCATATGGAATAGTGGGCAAGGTGCGAACTTTTTACTCTGCTGCCCTCACTGAAGTGGTTTGCGAACTAGTTATAAGGGATGACATTGATCTCGCTGGCCTAGTTAGCTACCCCTTTCCTTAGCTCTGGTTCTCAATATTGTGCCCCTCGTTTTTAAACACTAATCTCAAGCAGCCCAAAGGTTTTTTAATAGATGTTTTAATTTAAAACAGTTTCCTCAGTCGTAATGGCATATATATATATATATATATATTTTTAACTATTTACTCAGCTCAGGTAGTAAATTAGTTAATTAGATTAATGAAATTCTCAAATTAGCTACATATTTTACATGGCAGGTTACAAATATCAATAATCATATTTTAGTTCTGTAAATACTTTTATAAACTTCCCATGTCCCTTTGGTAAAAATTTGTTTGCAGATTAAATATTAAAAAAGTAAATAAAACACTAATGAGAGTGCAAAATTCATGTGTGAATGAAAAAAAATATTACTAACGTAAGCTAATACAAATTCTGGGATTATTACAAAGAACACTTTTTTTATTCTGGATTAAAACTAGGTTATCTTGTAGAGAAAAAGAACACGCCATTACTAAAATATGCACGCATTCCTAATAATAATAAATACAGGACGAAACCTTGGGAGTACATATGCGCCAAGTTGATAACCACTTATCTCAATAGAAACTCAGCTGTGACTAACCATATAGGCCAGGGGATAGGGCTGATAAGGGAGGGCAACGTAATTTATTGGTACACGAGGCCAGTCAGTCAGTGAGTGAGAACGATCAAATTCATATTTAATTAGACGCTCAAACCCACGTAGGTGAGCGCGTGGACTGAGGCATCACCCTCTTCTGGTCTGATTTACCGGTGATAAAAAGGTCAAGGTTCGAATTCCGGCTTGGTGTACCGAGAGTGTTTTTTCATCGATGATTTTATTCCATCTCATTCTCTTTATTTTTTTATTTCTCTTTTGATCTCTTTCTCCCACAAAAATGCGGAATAATTTCCTTCAAATTGTACCTTTTTTCATCCCCACCCCATTAATATGAAGATGCAGATAACTGTGAAAAAAATTACTTTTGGCATGGACCCGTCATTTAATTTATTGGTCAAGCGTATGAATAATAATAATAATATCACCGCGTCTTACTAGCCGTTCGGGTTATACGCTTAAATACTAATTACTCTAATGGGTTAGGAATTGGGAAGATTGAATTTAGAGGAAGTGAACCCACATTTGTGTGGAGGGAGAGTGGAAAACCATTCAGGAAAAAAACCTCAGTTCACCCGACCGAGATTCAAACCTCGATCTCCCCGTCCTCAGCAGTATGGCTCAACAACAACCAGTGCGTTAGCCAACTACGCCACCGAGGCGGGTTTCAAATATATGCTTTCTACAAAATGTCATGTGCTAATATTATAAATATTTGACCGTTATATTAGACTGTATTATATTTATATATATGTATATATATTATGACCGCACCCGTGGCCTAGTAGTAAAAGTTCCTGGCTACAGATCCAGATGTCTCGGGATCGATTACCGACCCTTCCGTATTTTCTGTAAAGCACTGGGACTAGAACATGGTCGACTTAGCCTCGTGAGGACAATTAATGAGTAGCTACTTGAATGAAAAAGTAACGGCTCCGGTTTATACAACTGGGATTGATAGCTGGAGGTTTCATTGTGCTACTACATGAAACCCTCTATCCGCGGAGGTTGGCACTACTTTCGCCAACAAATAGTGAACACTCGGTCGTTTTGGCTTGACTGTAGGGCGGATGCGATAGAGTTTATACATATAAACACGCAGTCAAATAGGCATAATTCCTTTTACTAAGGCCCTTCCTATAAAAACTGAACTATATCAACAAAGTATTTAAGTGATCTAAAGAAGTCCCACAGTCGTCCCAAGGCCCTACTCAGATAAAAAAGATGATCACCAGTGGTCCGTGGGAGGCTTTTCGTCCAGGCTCTCGTATAGCTACGTGACAGCGTATATCTCTAGACATTCTGGTGAATTTTATATTGTTCTATTTCATACACGTTTACTAATCCTCTCTTTTGTCCTTTCAGATACATTTCGTGGAGATAAGATAAGATTAAAATCAAGATGTACCCTAGTGGATACTACTGAGTACATTTAGAAAAATTTAGAATGGTTTTCCCATTTTACTTTGTATTGAAAACCACTCAGGACACTCAAGAATGCACTCAGGAATACTAGGCTTGGGGCCCTAAAGTGATGGTACATGATTTAATTTTCTCTCGCGCTTCCCTATGGCAGCATCAGAGCATGCAATCGGGCATCGGCAAACCAGTTGCCTGAATTAAGTTTACACCCATGTCTTACTACTCGTGCGAGTACTGCGCATCTATTAAATATATATTCTAACTATCATCATCAATCAATATCACACCCAACCAGTCCCAGGGTGTAGTTATCAGTGCACCTGGCTACGATCCTAGGAATCCCGGGTTTGAACCCCGGCTGCTAACTTTTGTATTTTCCTCGAAAGGGGAATCACCCCAGTGGTCACCAGGGTTTGGTTAGTTAAGTTTAAGTTTTTCCACTGGTTCCACATCCTCACACTCTCCATCACCATCAACTCATATCATCGAGACATGGAAAGAGCCTCCACGGAAAGGATGTACGATTAGTACATTCGGGCGTCCCCTGGGCAACGGTACATTAGTACAAACTAATCTTTTCACTACTAGGCTACTATTGATGTAGCCTAGACGCACAATATTATTATTAGTATCACACCCAACACACTTTGTTTTGTATTCTTAACAATGATACAAAAGCAATTCTTCAATCCCCGAGAGATGTCAACATGTTTATTGTAACGGATAAAGGGAACACTGGGACGATTGTCCGTTTGTCGCAACACGCATAGTTTCAACTGATTATCATGGTAATAATACGATTGTTTTGAGCAAGGTGACTCTCTTCAGTCCATACAATGAAGATATGTCCATCTTGATCAACGACTTAATGTCAATACTGGGGTCTTACAACTAAATACACCTTGTTTTGGTCCAACCAGAGGCATAATTACATTAGATATCATTTTTGAAGGAAATGTACGGCTACTATTGGAAAACAGAGTTGACATTTTCTTGTGGTAAATTTTTCCTTGAATTTTGGATTCTGGTTCGTCGACGTTACTAATAGTTTTGGTACCCTGACACACCCCTTTCCGACAAGAAAGGGGTATATTTGGCAACAGTTAATAGAGCTAGACCAAAGATAAAGCTTTACAACATAAGACCTGAAGTTAACTCAGAGGTTATATTGGGTATAGGCATCAATGGGGGTTGATGGGACCAAGGGGGTAAGTGGGGGGAACTCTTGAAAACTATTCTTTAAAATTTGGATGAATAATTCTTATAGTGGTACTTAAACTGGTTACTTGTTATAATACCAGTTACAAAATAATAAAAATACACAAAAATTTATTGTTTAAAAAAATTAAACTCATATGGTTACTAATATTACTAATGAATTTGGCGCCCAGGGTACGTGTACCACCTGCCTCACCCTAGCTACGCCACTGGGCCCAACCCAATATAAATTGCATTAGTGGACTAGAATACCTCTAGACAAAATATATAAATGAATAGTTAAGGTGTTATTTGAAGCGGTAATGTTCTATCTCTGTTCAAGTTTGTTTACTCTGCCTTGCAGTGTAGGCTATATTACTAGATCTATTCTGAGGGGGGTTGTTTTAGGGTTTTAAACAACTACCCCTCTATCTCCCCCGATTAATGGTGCTAATTTTTATTCATCCTTAATATCTAGGCTTGTATCTTACTAAAGTTTTATAAAATATAGAACCCCAACTTTATTTTTAAAATACTTAGAATGTCTTTAAGAGGGAGTTAATGTTTAATCTACGTCTTCTTCTGTCAAGGGACTTTACGACGAGCCACCTCAAGTATAAAGTATTACCTCCCACCCCAACTCCTTAACAAATTAACATATCTGTGTATGGCCCTGCTATTTACATTAGTTAAAACTGACCTTTTTATTTATTTTTTATCGTTTTAACACCACGTATTTACTACCCATTTGGGATATACGCCTACGTACTACATACTGCGTTTTAAACTGCTTTAGATTTGAGGTTAACACAACTGGAAGGGGGGGGGTGGAGGCTCGTCACATGCTCGTACAATCTGTGAAGGGTAGTTGTCATAGTAACCGATGCACGTTGCCAGATTTCTTGGCAGTCACTGAGTATGCTTGCATAGTAGTAACGCGCGAACTTCCGCTGTGTGGCAACCATGCTCCCCAGCCTACCCACCACGCGGATCCTAAAGCAGATTAAATTGCAGTATTACTATGCCTACTGCAGTTTTTTTCTAGATAGCCCAGACCTTAACCCCGCGTTTTATTTCCGCCCGGGCTAACCGTATCCAGCTATACTATTGGTGTATGGGTAAGTAAGATAGGGAGAGTGGGAGACCCCTAAAAAAACCTAAGTTTCCTTCGTTTACCTTCAAAGGTACAGTAGCCCCATGGCTTCTTTGGTGCTGACTGACAGTTCACAGCTGACTTCTGACAGTCAACAGTTAGATATATACCTAAATTTCGACTGTCAGAAGTGACAGCTGCTAAACACATGTTTTTTGCAGATCATATGGTTCGGCGTAGGAATACATAATTTGGTTTGGTAGCTTTTCAAAGCCGTCAGCTGTCAGATGTGAGCTGTCAGTCAGCACCAAAGAAGCCACGGTGCTACTTTAGCAGACCTACCTTAAATTGTTCCACGATGGCAAACCTTATACAATATAACCTATAGTATAGTCCATCAAGGTAATATTGCTATGTTTCATGGTAAATGGAGTATACATTCAAACGGGATTCGAACCTTCAAGCTCTTTGTCACCAACTAATTGTACTAAACGAGTTTCACGTATAATTTCGCGTGTTTACCGATAATGTGAGTCAGAACACAATTTGATGCATTTTTAATTCTTTTCTTCTCCCGAAGGTTGGTTTGATGTGATTTTTAATCATTTGGTGCTAACCATACAATTTTCCCTTCAGCTGGTTAGTGATACCTATACCATCTGGTAGAAATCCCATGTACTAGAACAGTTCAGGAGGTGTGGTGTCTCCCCGTTGCCTTTCACACTGAATTTATATGAGCAAGCGCGAAATGACCTACCAATTTCGTCGGGAAAGGTATTTTCACATAATTTTCAGGGTTAATTTGTATGACATAATCGACATTGGACCGACGGCTTTACCTTCCATCAAAAGGAAGTTGTGCAACGGATTTGTATCGCTCAAGAAAAATCCTTCAATCTCGCCTGGGTTTGAACCCACGAACATCGGGTCCTGAGGCAATCACTTTACTCCAAGACCACTAATGTTGACCTCATTGTTAATAAGACCAATAAATTATCTTTAACTTTAACAATTTTTGTAACTGCCAGATAAAGTTGTTTCACTTTGACCTTACCCGCTTGGGTGGCTGCGTGGTCTAAGGTGCTGGTCTCGTGTTGGACTAGACTGCCAAAGATTGAGAGATTGGGGCTCGATCACGATTTGGGTGCACTGAGGGTGTTCCTTTCCTAAATGGTTTTCTATTCTTCCTCCATGAAAATGCGGGTGCACTTCCTCTAAATTAAACTTCCTGATTATTAACTCATTAGTGTAATTAGTACATAGGCTTATAACCTGAACAGGTGGTAAGACGCGGTGCTAAAAAAAAAGGTTTGACCACCTCTGTCAATTGAAAAGTTAATAAAAACCTAGCTTAGCATTCTTCCAGCTTACTGTCAGTACTATCACGTTAACAGCGGAACTCACTTCGCATCACTTTTCAAATTGATATCACATATTTGCCAGGCGGATGGATATAGAGATAATTTCAGTAATTTTGTAACTGGTGGAAAAGTGCAAAGTCCCGTTGAATAGATTATACCTTTGGTATAGTCAGACCTTTTAAAAATTACAAACTTTTTTGCGGTCAAAATCGACATCATTTTATTATATTAGTGTTATTTACTAGGTATTAATAATATCTATAAAAAGTGACAGCTGCATATTAAGTTATATGTTTTTTTTTATAATCTGTTTAGCAACACGTCTTATTGCCCGTTCATGTTATATATATATATATATATATACTAATGATAATGGGTTAGGGATTAGTAACATTAAATTTAGATCAAGAGTAACCGCCTTTTTATGCATAGAAAGTGGAAAACCGTTTAGAAAAAAAAACACCTTAAAACACTCAACTGAGATTCGCTCCCCGATATCCTCGTCATAGACAGTCCAGTCTATTGATAGGGTGATGCCTTAGATCATTCGATTATCGAAGCAGGCCTCATTAAATTGACGTATGAATATGTGTTTTAAGTGACTTGTGTAACCGTTATATACTGTCCTTCATTCTACGATCCCCTCTCATACAAGATATTATCTCAATTCCTCTTCATAGCGTGATTCTTATAACAACAACAATAACAACAACAAAATGAAATGTAAAGGACGTCATCCAATGTTTATTTGATGGCTCAATGTGACGAATACTGTGACATGCTTCTAATACTGTAGTAACGGGTATGTGGGGTGGTCGAGATGGATATAACCAGTGGTCGTTTCACCTGATAGAAGCAAGAACGGAACTGTGGTGTGACGTGAAAGATATTAGTTACTCTTACAATACATGGGTTTTTTGACGTGAATACGTCTTTAAATTTGCTACCATACGGGGGCAATCCAAAAAAACCTAATGATAACAAAATCGGGGGATACAGTTTGGTGTTGTAGTTTCGAATCTTTCCTCTACATCCAAAATTAAATTATACCACTGGATAGCTAAAGGATCAAAGAATTCATTACGATAAGCGAGAACAGTGACGCATCGCGCGCGGTGGAAGGGGGAAGCGCCGCGATTTTGAGGTTATTTTGCTGCGTATCGAGATTTGCTATTAGTATAACTTTTGACTCGGAGAAGCTACGATGTTCGTTTAAGTTTAAACGTATTCACGTACAACACACGGCCGTGTCCATGACACAGCCACACCCCATTTTTTTTAAATAAATTTTTTGTTTCTTTCAGTACCGAATTCTACACCTTAGCTCAGTGGATAGCGTGTCTGCCTACGGAGTTAGGGGTCACGGGCTCGATTCCCGGCATGACCGAAAATTTGTCATTGATGAAAATATAGGTTTACCCTTTCACATTGATAATTTAACGGCCGGGGACTGGATGTTTTGCCTGTCCTAGTCTTAAGTTATATTATAAAGCTTATGAAGCTACGACAGGCCTAGCCAGCCGCTAGTGTAAAATATATGACTTGAATAAAAAACTGAGCCAGGCCACAGGCCGGAAACAGTAACGGATGTATAAAAAAAACCACCTTGTCCTATTACCCGTTCTTGTATACGCCTATGTGATAATCACGCTAATGATTTTAAGGATTAGGGAGGCTATATTTATAGGAAGTGTATACACTGGCGTGGAGTAGAAGTGGAAAACTATTTTGGAAAAAACAGCTCTCAGTACTTCCTACTGGGATTCGAACCTCAATCTGCCCGTTATCGGCAGTCTAGTCTACTGGGAGAGTATTGCCTTAGACCATGCGACTATCAAAGTGGACATTGTTAGGATAATCAAGTCTCGTAGATTACGGTGGGCAAAACATGACTCACGAATAGGAGATTCTAAAACCAGGTTCAGGATACTGACTGGTAAACCCAATGGGAAGAGACCATTGGGAAGACCTACATGGATTTAGGAGGATAACATTAGAATGGACCTGAAAGAGAAAGGATGTAATGAGGTGGACTGGATAGAACTAGCTCAGGATAGGTATAGGGTGTAATGAGGGGTACTTGATAGAACTAGCTCAAGATAGAGATAAGGTGTAATGAGGTGTACTGGATACAACTATCTCAAGATAGGGATAGGGTGGAATGATGTGGACTAGATAGGACTAGCTCAAGATAGGGATAGGGTGGAATGAGGTTGAATGGATAAAACTAGCTCAAGATAGTGTTAGAGTGTAATGAGGTGGACTGGATAGAACTAACTTAAGATAGGGATATGTTGTGTTGAGGTGGACTGGCTAGAACTGGCTCAAGATAACGATAGGTTTTAATCAGTTGGACTGGGTAGAAATATCTCAAGATAAGAATCGGGTGTAATAAGGTGGACTGAATAGAATTAGCTCAAGATATCGATATGCTGTAATCAGTTGGACTGAGTAGAACTAGCTCAATATAGGGAGGGATAGATGGGGTACTTTTAGAAGTGCTGCAATGAACCTTCAAGTTCCTAATACCATCGAGTAAGTAAATAAATGAATTGCTATTAAAGGTATGTAAACGAAAATATGATATGTTTATAAACTGGCCACTCTCTCCTTTACTATAATTGATGTGTTCATTTCAATTTACACATCGATGGTCATTTATTGGTTTAGCTTTGATTGGTTCTTTGTTACCATTAGTAACGAAAGTCCTTAAGAAAGTTAAAGGTGCTAGACTAACAATGAATATGCATGGCGGTTCTTGGAAGGTTGAAGTTTGAACCTTGACTGATTGAATCGTTTATGTTAATTTTAAGTGTAATTTTCACTTTTATTTAACCCTCCTATCGCCTTCCTAATTCGGGTTGATTTCCTGGAAGCTAATCTTCTCACCCCTACTCCTTAAGTTGTTACTAGCCCTCGGGTTAAACGTACAGTTTAAAAGAAATATTACCAAATATTTTGTTAAAGAAAGCAATCTTTATTCTTATTAGAGTGTCATTTATAACATAGTAATAGCAATATTTGCTAAAGGAGGTTTGTTCATTGCATGTAACAATATATATGTTTGTACCTGAGAGTCTAGGGGTAAGGTGTCAGACTTCTGTGCTGAGGTTCCGGGGTTCGATCCTCAGTCCCGGTGCAGATTTATATGATTGCTAAACCTTTCCTTCACCTCTGACAAGACGTGTATTAATCACAACTTGTGAAAGTGAGGAATGCCAGGCCTCCACCATGGTTCGGATTCCACGTTAAACTGTAGGTCCTCCGTTTGATCTCACAATCACCCTACCATTACACATTAGCGTAAGTGCGTATAACTCTAACGGTTAGTAAGACGAGGTGCTTATAATAATAGTAATACTAACAATATATATTTTTCTAGCATCTCCTTTCAAAACCCATTCGTGTTATTCTTAACTACGCTAATCTTAAAGGTGGGAGCAAGATTGATTTTAGAGGCAGTGTAACTTATCGAGGTTCGTACCCCGATCTCCCCATCATCGGACAGTCCAATATATTGTGAGAGTGACGCCTTAGACAATTCTACCACCCAAGCGGATACCAATAGAATTACCTTGAACAATTTTCCACATAAGAAATTCATTGAAGATAATTGAATAACATTAAGTAACATTAACATATTCAAGTTTGGTGCGAATCAAGACATAATAAAGACTTGTTAATATTCAGTGGTGAAACTTGGCAAAGGAAGTGGTAATGCATCTTGATGCGGTCAAGTGTTTTCAACCCGTTCACAAGGAAACATATACTTATTAGAAATGCAAGGAATATTTTAGAATCATAACGTTTGTAATATGAAGAAGATGACGTTGGTTATTCTAGTAAGGCCCATAAATAGTAATATAATGCAATATAATATGTATTACTATAGGACTATTAATGATAGTAGCAAAATTACTCCATATGAAAAGTTTGGTAAGACTATATTCACCTCACCGAATGTAAATAAAATTTAAACAAAGTCAAGAATTAAAGGCCTATCTCCCCAGACATAGCTTTACAAATACAATAATGTGATTGTTACTTGAAACAATTTTTGTTATTTTTTTATCTCCTAGTATTAGGCATACTTTATGTTCGGGCTATCCGCATATTTACCCAAATGGGGTAGGAATTAAAAAGTTAGTATAAAGAAAATGTACCCTCATTTGTGAGGAGGGAGAAAGGAAAACCATTTATGAAAAAACGCACTCAATACACTTGACCGAGATTTGAAAAAACAATCTCCCGGTCACCAGCTGCCCAGTCTAATGCGAGAGTTACACGTTAACCCATTCGACCACCCATGTTGATGAAAGAGAATTAAAATGTTTAATAATTGTATCTAAAAGTTATTTTCTTCAAGCAAATGTAAAAAATTGAAGCATAATATATATATATTTCATGTTAAATTGAGCAGGATTTATAAGTTACAATGAAGGACGTACTGGGGCTTCACTTGATCTCACTTTTGAAAAAATGGGTAAAATACATATAGTCTTTTTTTTTTTTGTATTTACGATTCTGAGATTTAAAAAAAAACTAGCAGTTGTGAATAGGACAGTTATTAAAAGATTTCCTTGACTGATGTTTCAGTTTTTAAAGACAGTGAAAGCGACCTTGGCCGATTTTTCTCTGACAAGGAAAATCGCACAAGGGGAGTGGACCCACCCTTGGACCGTGGCGGGGGTTGCAAGATCTAGCAGCGGCCATTGGAGAAACACTCGCGATAAAAACCAGAAAACAGATCGGACGTGTATTAAAACACTCGCGCAGATGAACTAGTCACTCCAACTCAATATACATTATCTATATTCATTCATCAAAAGCTAATCAGAATAAAAGTGTTGAATAAATTAACCATAATTATTATTAAGTTATCTTTGATTTAAATCAAACCCAGTCTAATCGTTAGTATGGAACGTGAGACTACTTGGCGTCATTATCACAATATACTTAAATATTTAAATCTATCAGTGAGATATAAACTGACGCACGTGAATTCTGTGCGATCAGGTCGGATAATAAACCGGCCAGGACTCGAGCCAAGGACTCCTGGACGGATACGACCACATTCCGTTAGAAACTGAAGCGTTGCTTGAAACCATGTCATCAGCTATTTACTAAACACAATTAAATTTAATTCTGCCTGCCATTTGAGTCAATCTCACAGAAATGTGATGAAAACTAAGGAATGATTTAATGTTCCCCCGCGAATGAGCCCGGTGCTGGCAAGGTACCAAGAAAACAGGTTGCACCGCAAATGTGTAATCCTCATAATCCTCTGGCTGGTTTAGAGCTGACAGTTATGTTTGGAGTGGATGAGATTCTCCCCCCC
>CABFWO010001221.1:42059-80972 GCA_902155825.1 Timema genevievae
CCCCCCCCCCCCCCCAACTTTATGGGTCTATCAATATCGGACTTAATTCTTTTTATGAAAGTACGTCATATGGAACGTAAGAAAGAAAGAACCTACTCTGGAGAAAACCAGAGAAATTCGCCGAGTGCAATTTTATCTCTAAATTTACCTAAAATAATCCATTAGAGCTCAATTAAATCTTTAATTCTGCTTTAAATGTATTACATTTAATAATAACTAGAAAATCAGAGCGCAAATTGCGCAATTCCTAGGTAAAATAGGGGACAAAATATATTTTCCTTATTAAATACTTTGTATAAACTAAATAAAACACATATTTTTCTCAAATGAATAAAACACAATAAGACTTTAATTTCAGTTTTAAAACGTTTCAAGAGATGCGTCTTGGTGTAAGGGAGCGGAGGTGAGGGGGGATGACCTTTTGGACTTCCGGTAAAAATATTTGTAATTTTTAATAAACGTTGCAAATCTTCAGGTCAATACTTTTCTGTTTAAGTCCTAATTTTTCACTTTAGAGCCATAAAAATAGGTCGATATTGGGTCTGACAGGAATATACACTCTCGTATTAAAGAGATAGAGTGGAGAGTGAAACTCTTTAGTCAGGCACCCTTGGGACCTGACAAGTACCGGACCACATAATTTGACTCCTAAGAAACCTTTATATAGGTACCCCTTAGTCTTGCCATATCACTCTACATACTTATTGATATGTCATACAAGGTAGAATAACGCCTAAAATATTAAATAATATACCAACTTCCACAACTCTTGGTCTCTTGTAAGACATAATTAAGGGTTAAAATACAGCCAAAATACAACCACAAACAAGAATAAATAACCAAAACACTCGGCTGTATATGTAAACAATTTTGGTGCCTTTAGGTTTCGGCCAGACTGACAAGACAAGCGTGCGAGCGAGCGCGTGATTAGCAGATAGCTCTCGTTAGTTGTTGACGAGGAGGCTCCGAATCTTGGCCGAGTGAACTGAGGGGGGTTTTAACAAGTGATTTATTGTTATGGTTTTCTCATCCTCTCTTCACGCTAATGGTGATTCTTATTTGTAAAGGCGTACTTTGATAATATTGAAGTATTTTAACATATCAGTTTTACATATATATATATACATATAGGTATGGTTTATGATCTTACCAATTAAATTAGGTCGTTAGTAGCAAGTGTGCTAAACCTATCTATATTAATAAAAATATCAAAATGAGAAGTTTTTCTAGCACTTAATGAACCAATATACAATAATATTGCCTAGCGCCTGTAAACTAGACTGTACCGGCTAAAGCACGCGCGCTTGAAAAATAGAACTAGTTCTATCTTTCAAGCGTGCGCGCTCGGTCGCTCAGTCTGGCCGCCCCTTTATATTGATAATAGCACCGTCCTGGTGGCCGCTCCTCAAACTAATGGCGGATGATTCAAAACGAGCCAGACCGCGAGAGTTACAAGACCACATAATGTCGGATTAAAGAGTTTCAACTGTGTACTTTACATTTCAATATGTTTATTTGTATTTGTTCACCGTGTCCCACTACCCGTTTGTATTATATGCTTACATTAATTACGCTAATGAAATAGGGACAAGGAAGGTAGAATATTAGATACATTGTACCCTAATTGTCATGGAGGAAGAATGGGAAACTAACGAGGAAAAAACCACACTCAATACATCCAGCTAGGATTCGAACCCCGATATTCACATAACTGGCAATCAAGTTTAATACGAGATTCACGCATTAGACCATTCGACCACTGATTCGGATTTCTTAAGTTGTAGTTTTATTGTCCATCACGTTTTACTACCCATTCGGGCATTCCTAGTATTTACACTAATGTGATAGGAATGAGTTATCTATAATGTGGAGGAAATGTACCAGAATTCTCGTCGAGCATTTAGGAAAACGCAACCCTTGGTAGACCTGCCTGGAATTAAAACCCAACCTCCCGGTCACCGAAAAACTAGGTAAAGTGCACGACCCCATTGCCCATGGGTTCACAGATGCAGGTTATCAACAACTTAATCCAAGGGGTAAAGCTGAAAAATTGTATTATTATCGAGAGTGATTATAAAATCACACCAAGGATACTAAATGGGATTCAAATCTCTACATGTCCGTCAATGTCAACAAAGTGCAATGCAATATTAGCTTTCTATATCACTTTACCAATGCTGTGGGCTATTTTTTCATTTATTTTAGGTTAGTTAACGTGCACTTGCTGAACCAAATTATTATATCAGCACACGAATTATAAATTAGCTTAAATCTAGGACAGACCCAACATTCAGCCCTCAGATGTTAATCCATCACTTTGAAAGGGGAAACCCTCCTTTCACCAATAATAAATTTTCCAGCCATGCCAAGAATTGAACCCGAGAACCTTACCTCAGTAGACAGACACGCTACCGACTGAGCTAAGGTGTCAGACCAGGTTATTATCTATTTACACTTTTGAATAACTTGATTTTCTTATGAATTAACATTTAAACCTTTTATTAAATACAAACATATTTTTTATGCCAGCATTTTATTATAGAATTAGTGTTAATTTATAGGTATTGATAAAATGTATCAAAAGTGACAGCTGTAGATCACTTGAATTAATGTATTTATACGTGAAAGTAGATCATAACTGTCAGATTTTTAAGCTCGTAAGAAAGTTAGTGAATAATTATAGTGGCGTACATCTTGTACTTTGTTAGTGTATGTGTATGTTTGAAATTGTATGTTCTTGTTAAGTTAGTCATTTCATAAAATTTAAATTTTCTAAATTAATAAAATAATTTTATTTTAAAAAACTTTTTTTTGTTCGAAATCCCCTGTATCAATGGAGCATGATTTTCAACTTCAGATGAATTGCTTGTGAGGGAAAAGTAACGAGTTCGAATCTCAGCCTACATATACCTCCCTACCTTTTAAATTGAGCCGGTTAAAGCCGTTGTGTTCTTAAAATTAATAAAAATAAATTGTTTTCAAACCACTAAAATCATGTTAAACAGAAACTCCAAAGAAATAAAATCATAAACACGCGATTAAACATTTATCGATTAAAAAAAAGGAGCTTCATTGGCGCACCAAATAATTTAATTTGAGAGTTAAGTGGGGCATAATATATATTCAGGTTATTATTTTCCCACTTAAGAAATTTACGGCCATTTTTAATCATAAGTTTGGTCATAAATTGAAGATTATTTCATTCAGCTCATCTTCATTTCTCTCTTTTATACAGTCCAATTTTTCTAGCATCAGGTCATGTGATCTGCAACTTTCACTTTTGATAGATTTTGTCAAAAATTATAAAATAACATTAATATTATAAAAAAATGATATCAGTGTTGACCACATGTTTGTATTTTTTTTAAAGAAGTTTGTACTTTTTAATAGACTCTTATAGTGAATATTGGACTGAAGTTGTTCTTCAAATGTGTTTTAGTTTCATTAAAATTATTTACCATCTTGAGGAAAGAGCCCAGCTTGACTCCCCTCTCCGTCTTCGTCTGTGGGTGCGCCTCTGATTGTCCAGTGTCACAAGATCAAACCTGTTGGTCCTCAATTTGACTGAGAACTCGTTCGATACCTATTGGTTGCGACAGATAAAATGAAACCGGTTGTGCGAGCAAAGATTTTTACCTTAACAGGGATATTAATAATAATTATACTCAATATGAAGCATCTGATTTATAATTTATGGTTATCTCATTAAATAGGGTACACTCTTTTAAAAATAGAAATATATCTCTTCGAGGACACTATATGAGATTCGTTTTTTTATCATGTAAAATATTACTTGTTGACACAGTTTTATTTGTTTTGAATTTTAATTTTTTTCATGTATTTGAAGTATCTACTTAAAGTGTACTTTCTAAACAAACTGATTATATTACCACACAATTTATAAACTAATTTAAATCTAGAACAGACACAACATCCAACACCCAACTCTTAATTTATCACTGTGAAAGAGGAAACCATCATTTCATCAATGATAACATTTTCGGCCATACCTGAAATCAAACCCAGGACCCAAAACTCAGTAGACAGATAAACTACCAACTGAGCTAAGGTGTCTTGACTATTTTCTTGGAAAAGCGATGTCCTTTTCTTTCTTTCTCTCCAAAAACACTTTCTTGGACTCGTTCGATTAGCATGAAAATGATTGAAACTCTGCGAGATGTCGATTTAAAAAAATAAGTGACACAAAAAAAAGTGCATAAAACTTGATTTTATTTGATTATGTAAGTGAGTTAATGAAAGACTCAACAAGGCCCCGTTGTTGGTGGAATAGGGTCAGGATGATAAATTGACTAGGTACAAATGACTAAAAATGAAAGTGTAACCAGGTGGTACATGTGGTAAAAAAAAACACAAGGGGGATAGAACTGATTTTATTCTGAGCTCCTCTTCTTTGAAAGGTGATAGTTAGACATTCAGATAACATCTTTATAGAGCTCAAAGAGAATGAAGTCTACATCAACATTAAAACATAATTGATGAAAATCTTGATAAATAAATCAAAACCAGTGAGCACGTAAAAATAGTTTGAGCTACATGTACGATGATACTGACAAATTAATTGGGTACTAGATCTTAAACGGCGATGAGAAAGAGTGCTCACGTACTTTCTAAAAAAAAAAGTTAAAGATGTTTTAATTTGTCAGAACGACAGAACGGTTGTTACATACACCCAAATTCTATTACGAATGGACATATTTTTACTTTACATCCATAATTGTTTCCAGCCTGTGGCCAGGCTCAGTTTTTTATTAAATACATTTATTTTCCACTAGAGGCTTGCTAGGCCTGTTGCAGCTTCTTATGCCTTATAATCAGAGCCCTGCGTTTGTGGAGATCGCGATAATTCGCAAATGTTAGATATGGCATTTTTTCTTTCAGGTGTTCACATTTCAGGTTACCCTGATTGCAAATATATGCTCAGAATTGTCGCGATAATTCGCGAAATCGGCGTTTTAGCGCGATATTCGCGATTTTAAACGATGTTCGCGATAATCGCGATTTAGTCGCGATTTTCAGCATTCACGCTAATATTTTTCTAGCCTAAATTTATATTTTAAAATATAGTCACAATTTTTGGGAAATAACAAGATGATTTTTGTGTAATATTTTGTCTTTGTGACTTGTACATACTTTTCCCGGACCAGCTGCCGCTAAATCTTACTTTTTTAATAAGTTAACAGCACATTTTTTTGCGGACTAGTGTTTTTTACCGTTTTGTCCAAACAAAATGTAATTTTTTGTTTTCACTTCAATATGTTTAGTTTACCTGTTTCAAACATTGTCCTGGAAGTCTAGTTTTAACCCAACAAAGTCACCTTAATCACGAAAATTTGGTAAAAACCACTTTTTTAACGCTTTTATCTTAATTCGATAATTTCGTCGCAAAAATAGGATTTTTGTAATTCACCGCTTATTCACCGCTTTTGGGAAACTTAAAAACGAAATTGGGCTTTTTTATTCATCATAAAAGCAGGGCTCTGCAGTTATAATCTAACTTAAGACTAGAACAGGCACAACATCCAGTCCTCGGCCGTTAATTTATCAATGTGAAAGGGTAAACCTACATTTCACCAAGGATAAACTTTTCTGCCATGTCGGGAATCGAACCCGAGACCATCAAATCAGTAGATAGAAACGCTACCGACTGAGTTAAGGTGTCGGATAATTGATATATTGTCTGACAGCTATAAAAAGCTACCAGAACTACTTTGACGTATTCGTTAGTCATGTCATTTAATTTGCAGCTGTCACTTTTGATAGATATTGTGATTATTTATAAAATAACACTAATGGCATAGTAATATGCTATCAATGTTGACTTCAAAACACACGTTTTATTATTTTTTTAAAAGGTGCTTCAGATGACCATTTGTAATAAAATCAAGGTATACATGTAACCGTACTGCATATTACTACTATTTCAGGATATATTAGCACCGCCTCTTACTACCCGTTAGGGCTATACGCCTATGTACTAATTACACTAAATGTTTTCGGGATGATGAAGGTTACATTTAGATGATGTGAACTTATTTGCGTGGAGGTAGCGTGAAAAACCATTTAGTAAAAATCACCTTCTGTACACCTGACATCGGCGGTCTAGTCTATTAGCTAATAGTCTGTGAGAGGGGCTCTTGATTATGTGTTTTGTGTTTTTTCCAAACACAAATAGACAACGTTTGTTCGAGTCTATCATTAGGCATAGCTATAAGCCAATTGAGGATATGGGTGATTTTAAGGTTTAAATATCTGAACCGAATACCAAGCAATTTAAATCATAAAGCTCGAAATATGTTGAGTTGACGATGATGAGAGATTTGAAGTTTAAATCTCGATAATATGTGTTGGAGGTAGTTTACCATGTGTAGATTTATCAGTGTGGTTGTCCCATTGCCTCTTCAAACTAGTGTGGTTGATTTTTCTTTTCTCTTCACTACCCAAACAATGTTAAGGTGGGAGTGCAGGGGACGCGAGTTAAGATCTTTTTTTTTTTTGCAGTTATTATGGCAAAACATAAATAAAATATTTATTCAGTAGAAACATAGAGTTTAGTTTTTATTCAGATGGTGGGTGAGCTCAACAGTTCTTGAATATCTGTCAAGGGTGTCCTAGAATTTAATGAAAACTTTTCTCCTCATTTAAAAAAAAAGTCATCTAATGCCACCTTATCAATGATAACTATTCAACAAACGTTGATATCACCATATGAAGAAAACTAATCTCTATGTTTGTATAGAAGTAATTTTTTTTATTTATGTGTGCAAAAAAAGGTTTTGCTATAAAAACTGCAAAAATACTAACCTTAACCCGCGTTCTCAACATTCCCACCTTCAGTCGCTTATAACACAAGTACCGAAATTGGAATTAAAAACTATATTTAGATACTGGTTAGGAAATCCAACTACACCCAATATCATTGCTGAGGGGACTGCAAGTCTTATGAAAGAAAAGCTTTATCTTGGCTCTCTCTCTCTCTCTCTCTCTCGGTTAACTTTTTGCCAAATCTCCTCGCTCACAGCTTTGTCTGAAGGTGGTGTTCTGGGGTGATAAGGAGCTATTGACAACCTCAACTAACCAGCGTTGCCAAACTTGTTTTGTATTTGAATTGAGATAAATCACAAGAAAACGAAAGAATGGCAACGCTGTTTCCCAACTGTAAGCATGCCTCACCGATGATATCCAATTAGTAAGGTGAACGATAAAGCCATCTAGTATCCTTGAAAAAATTAGTGGCTATATTGTTCGGTTTATAGATATTTAATCACACTTATGAGAGAGGGATTATAAAGTTATAATTTATTGGAAATGTACCCGTATTTGCTTGAAGGGAGACTGTAAAACAGACTAAGTAACAAAACATTCTAAGTACCCCCGCTAGATGTTTGAGTCCTGATTTCCCCGTGGGCCACAAACTACACCGTATGAGCGTGACATTTAGTCCGCATGCCCACCAGTGCGGGTTTTTATTTTTTGTTTGTGTTTTTAAAACAGGTTGAGTAATATTTTAGTCCAAGCTTGGATAATTTGTAGTTAAACTGTATGTCGGTGACGTGTGTCTTAATTTTTCAAGTGGCTAAGTCGCCACAAAAGGTTTATAAACATGATTTTCTTGGTAAAAAGATGAGTTTATACGCATCTAACTTCTTAGAAGTTGTTATCCACCGTGTTTACGATCTTGCTTCCTCCAATATGAAATATATATCTATATATAATGTTGTTGGTTATTTGTGATACTCCTGAAGGGTGTAGTCTTGGTTACAACTTCGTGACATTGATTTTAACAAAACTTAACGTTTCTACCTTGCTAGTGCGATGTAACAATAGTTCCGGGTCGAAAAACAACATCGCAAAGCATGGTTAATTTGTTTAGCCTTTTCATTATATCTATAAGATCTGTGTTTACTTTATAGCTTTAAAAACAAATTAAATAATATTAACAACAGATAATTTTCTTAGAGTAGCGAGGTCCTGTTTCAATTTGATCCTTTCATACTTCATCTGTTTGTTTTTGTCTGCCATGATGTTTGTTAAGCGATAATTGTCAAATGTGATGACCAGTTTTATTGAAATTCGGCATGGGCATTATATACTAGGCTGAACTATATATTTGTACATATTTTTTCAATCTGGTAATCCATTTCAATATGGCGGCTACTCAAATAAAGGTTTTTTATTTAATAGCTCCTCAAGTAATTTTAGTTTAAAACCGTAAACAATCGGTCAAGTATTTGGGTCGTAGGCCTATTTCTTTTTAAATGTTAACCTACATCGTGAGGTTGATGTCATAAACCACGTGAACAATAGGTATTCTTTATCAATATAATGTACTATTAAATATTATAGTTTTTTTCTGTCTAACTTGATCACGAAGGAAAAAATATCAATTTCAAATCTTTGGGATATTTATAGGAGATAATTCAAATTGAAATCTAAAGAGAAAGATTGTAGTAAGTATAAAGGCAGCCATTTCTGCTGTTCACAGAACTACTAGTACAAGATCATCTCACATTAGCAGATCTTACAGATGTACTTAGTCTTACCCAGGTCAAAGTTCACCAAAGTCTACTTTATTACTAGTCCAAGTCAATAGGTTTTTACAGTTCAATTATAAGAAAAATCTTATCTGACAGATAAAAAGAGTTATTAAATCTACTTTAAAGTACTCATACTGCTACTACTACTACTACTACTACTACTACTACTACTACTAACTACTACTACCACTAACTACTACTACCACTAACTACTACTACCACTAACTTAGAAATTCATGGATTAGAAACGCGCACACCTGAAGATTTGTGTACAGTCATGGAAAACATCGCTAAATGTTTAGAACTACCATATGAAAAAGATCATATTGAGTTAATACATCGTCTACCTCATTAGAGCCAAAATGTACCACCACCAATGATTGTCCAATTTTCATTTAAAACTCTAATAAACTCATGGCTAGAAAAAAAAAAGACATCAAATAGTTACCAATAAAATGTTAATTGAAAAAGGGACAAAGAGGCCTATCTATATCAACAAGAACTTGACCCCATTTAACAAAAATCTACTGTGGCAAGTTAAAAACAAATGCAGGGAAAATGATTATAAATATGTATGAATAAATAATGGTAAGATTTGCGCGCGCAAGAGTGATGGTGAAATCAGCTTTAAGGTAGAAGCAGAAGGTGACCTAATTAAAACTAACAACAAAATAAAGTGTGCCCCTTTAGTTTAAATTAGCATGTTCTTTGTTTGGTTTTTGTTTTGTAATATATTATAAATATGATCAAGCAAATTAGAAGTGATGATAGTGTTGTCAACAAAAACAGAATACGACTATATAAACAAACAACCGACGCAGAAGAAAATGAGGAAAATGAAGATATAACAACTATTGAAGACGATATTAGGACTATACAGTGTCAAGAATATAACTATCACAATGAATGGTCCGAACTATTAGCACGCAAGGTACAGAATAAGAATAATCTTTATATTGTTCACCTTAATATAAGATCCATAAACCAACATTTTGATCAACTTATTACTTTAATGGGAAATGTTATTGGTAAAATAAACATTATAGTGCTTACAGAAATAAACTCAGATGATATGCAGGTTATTCAATATAATATTGATGGTTATAATAAATGCTGGGACAATAGGCCCAATAGCTATGGAGGAGGTGTAATTATGTACTATAGAAATAGCCTTGAGACAACCATATTAGAAAATAAAAAATACTCTTTGAATATAAGTTAATTAAAATTAAGTTAAGTGATAGCTCCAAAATTAATATACTAGGTATCTACAGATCACCAAAGTGGGATAAGTACACTTTTATTCAGAATATTAGTGACATAATTAAATTATATCCATTAAATGAACAAACAGTTTTGGTAGGTGATATAAATATAAACATATTAGATGTAAATGACATCGCAGTAGAAAGTTATAACAAGATGCTTGCTTCTCATGGCTTAGAATGCACAATTAATAACGTTACAAGGGAAGAAATATTGGAAAGTAGGGTGGTTAGATCGTGTCTGAATCACATATATGTTCGAACAACCAGACAAATTACAAGCAGTATAATAAAGACTAAAATTAAATATCATTATATAGAAGCATTAGAAATTGAATCCAGCCAAAATAATTGTTTTTATAGTAAAACTAATAATAGCACTATTTTATTGGATAAACTTGATGAGAATTTAGTTGAAATTAAACTTGAAAACGTCAATTGGGATGAGTTACAAAATAAAGAAAATGTTGATTCATTATAATATGCAAACATTGCTGAGATATTTAATGGCATTTATGATAGCTCCAAATATAAATATAATCCTGTTGGAAAACGCATACGAAAGAAATGGATAACACCAGATTTGGTCAGAGAGATGCGCCACAGAGATAAATTATTAAAGGAAGTGGAAAAGTTGCCCATCTGCTAGTGCCTATAAAATAGAGTACCAAAGAAAAAGAAACTTTTTCAATAAATTAATTTTTAGGAAAAAGCAATTATATTATCAAACTGAATCAAACAGAGTGAGTAGTAATATTAATAAGACATGGTATAAAATAAATGAAATTCTGGGTATAAAAAGTAACATAACAATTGATGAAGTAATGAATACAAATTTAGGCAAAATTGAGAAAATTGAAAATATTGCAAATAATTTTTGTGAAATATTCAAAAACCAAGTCACACAACTACAACATACTTGCAATATGCAACTAGACAAACGAATAATCGAAACGATTACCAAATTCAAAGTATGTTTATACCTAGGGTGTAATGACGTGGACTGGATGTAACTATCTGAAGGTAGGAATGGGGTGTAATGAGGTGGACTGAATGGAACTATCTGAAGGTAGGAATTGATTTTATTTTTGAAAGTGTTGCAATAAACTTTCGAGATCCTGACGTCACAGAGTAATCATTAACATTAAGGCTCTCGGAGTAAAATGTAAATTAATCTGCAATTCCTAGGTTGGATCAAGGTCCATATATTTATTAGCAGGTTCCTTTTACAACTTAGCCAAGGAACTGACCTTGTTTTCTTTATCCACAAAATAAATATAAATTATTATTATTACGTTTAATACAAGGTTTATGACTGTCATAACGTGTGGGGTAAGAAATTAAAATAATGTAGACCCAAGGGGAAATTCACCCACATAGTGAGCAGAGGTAAAACCATCACCAAGTGCACCCGGCCGAGAATTGAACCCTGATCTCCCCTTCATCAACAATCTAGGGCAGTGTGTCCTCAAGTGTGTACACGTACCTTCAAGGTTACGAGGAATTTCGTTTAGTTTGGTCTGGTTTGCCAGTAACGGGGAGGTTGGATTATGATTCCTTGCCGTGTGTAGAAAGTGGTTTGTGTTAAATGACTTCCAATTCGCCTTCCACGCCAGTGTAGATACAACTTCTTATTTTTTACGGATTCCACCCTCCTCATCCAAACCCCATCAGTGCATCTATGCAAATAAACTCCCAATTTTCACAGAAGGGTCTTAAAAAATATAAACTTTTTTCCTGCCTACAATGATAACATTTTATTAAATTATGAGGCGTCACTCTCGTGTTAGACTAGACTGCTGATGACGTGAAGATCGGGGTTTGAATCCCGGTTTGGTCTACTGAGGGTGGGTTTTACTTAATGGTTTCACACGCTCATTCCACGCAAATGTGGGTATATTACCTCTAGAATGATTCCTTCCTTAACCATACCCCATTAGCGTAATTATAATATATGCGTATGTAATGATGATAGTAATATATCTAATAATAATAATAAATTATTATGAATTTTATTTTATAGGTATTGATAATAGTTATCAAAATTGACAGTTAAAGATCACACAACTTGACGTATGAAAGAACTAAAATAGTTGTATCTAATGTAGTTGTCAGAAAAGTTTCTTCCCATCTTAATATATATTTGGATAATAAATCGGACAAACAAATTAAGCAGATTTTGACGTAATGTAATGGACTTTTTTTTCTCAGTCAAGGATTAATTTATCTTACCACTATCCAACACCTCATCTCAGTCAGTAGCACGTCTGTCTACTGAGCTAGGGTTCCGGGTTTGATTCCTGGCATGCCCTAAAAAGTATCATTGGTGAGATGTGGGCTTACCCTTCCACAGTGATGTATTAACGGCTGGTGGTCTGGATGTTGTGTCTGTTCTAAATTTAAGTTATTTTATAAATCGTGTGCTGATATAACCAGTCTGTTCAGAAAGTCAACGTTAAATACCTTAGATAATAATACTTAGCACCGCGTCTTACTACTCGTTCAAGTTATACGCTTAAGTACTTATTATGCTAATGTTAGGAATTGGGAAGGTAGAATGTATAGGAAGTGATCCTGCATTTGCGTGGAAGGTGAGTGGAAAACCATTTAATTAAAACCACCCCCAGTTCACCCGAGCGAGATTCGAACCTCAATCTCCCTGTCCTCGGCAGTCTAGCTCAACACAAAGCCAGCGTGTTATCCAACTACGCCATCGAGGTGGTTAGATACCTAAAATAGTTTAAATGGAAAGCTTATCACTTAAGTTTAAATTTTATTATATTTTTAGCACCGCTTTTTACTACCCGTTCGGGTTATACACAAAATGTGTACTAATTACACAACTATGTTAGGTTGAATGAGGTTAGGATGAATAAGGTTGTATTTAGATTAAGTATATCAACATTTTCGGGGAAGGAGAGTGAAAAACTATTTAGAAAAAAACACCCTCAGTATACCCGACATAGAATTGAACCCTTTAGGCCTACTCCACGCTATCAGCTGTCCAGTCTATCGTGAGAGTGACGCCTTAGACCATGCGAAAACTGAGGTGGGCTAAAGGTTTATTAAAATATTTAACGACCGTTTATATTTTACAGAAACCCTGGTCTAGTCCATTCTTATCCTGACATCTTAGAACACGTGAACACCGGTGGTAATTTTATCCTTTAATTAACTAATTATTTATGTAAGTACAGTTTAATTTTTATAATAAGATCCTTATATGGCTGCTTGTAAGGCTAATGTATGTTTTGTATTTTTTTTCAACCAAACCATGTATTCCACAACCATCATGTACGATAATCACCGACATTTTTTACAACTGTTAGGCAATGAACGAAGCTCTAAATAGAGTCCTATTAAGAAAGTTGTAGGAAGAAACTTTTCTGACAACTACATTAGATACAAAAACTATTTCAGTTCTTTCATACATCAAGTTGTGTGATCTTTAACTGTCAATTTTTATAACTATTATCGATACCTATAAAATAAAATTCATAATATATTATTATTATTGTTATTATTATTGTTGTTATTATTATTATTATTATTATTATTATTATTATTATTATTATTAGATATATTACTATCATCATTAGGTACTACTATCTGTTCAGGCTATACGCATATATGATAATTATGCTAATGGGGTATGGATGAGGAAGGAATAATTTAAGAGGCAATATACCCACATCTGCGTGGAATGAGCGTGTGAAACCATTAATTAAAACCCACCATCAGTAGACCAAATCGAGATTCAAACCCCGATCTTCATGTCATCAGCAGGCTAGTGTCTAACAAGAGAGTGACGCCTCATAATTTAATAAAATGTTATCATTGTAGGCAGGAAAAAAGTTTGTATTTTTTTAAGACCCTTCTGTGAAAATTAGAAGTTTATTTTCATAGTTGCACTGATGGGGTTTGGATGAGGAAGGTAAAATCAGTAAAAAAATAATAAAAAAACGTATCTACACTTGCGTGGAAGGAGAATTGGAAGTCATTTAACACAAACCACTCTCTACACCCTGCAAGGAATTATACTCCAACCTCCCAGTTACTGGCAAACCAGACCAAACTAACTTAACGTTTAGTACACATAGTCACCGATAGGAGTGCTGCCGCTGTTAACAATGTGATTCACAGGATCTTCGGTTGTTTTTTTGTTTTCACCGTCTCTTACTAACCGTTAGAGTTATACGCTTATGTACTAATTACATTAATGTGTTAAGGATGAGTAAGGTTGAATTTAAAGGAAGTGTACCAGCATTTGCGTGGAAAGAGAGTAGAAAAAGATTTTGTGGAAACCTTCCTCTCAGTACACCCGAGCGGGATTCTAACCACAATCACCCCGTCATCGGCAGTACAGTCTAGCGCAAAGTGGTTGCCTTAGAGACCATTCGACCACCGAAATGGGTCCCAAGACCAACACCAGTGGACGAATGGTCTAAGGCCGTATTGTATTGCCGATATCAAATATGTCGAGGATCGAAACTAGACCAGGTTTATTGAAGGTGTTTTTCCAAGTGTGATTTATCACAAAGGTTTTAACATTATCTTTACACGCTAATGCGGGTGCATTTTTTCTTTGTCACCCTACCAATAACTACCCCTTAGAACAGATAATTTGTTCTCGTGGTGTAGAAAGTACTTACTTAAGCTACCTACTCCATGGCATTAGAAACTCTATAGTTCATTGTCATTATTACAGAAGTACGCCACTAATTATCCATATCTTTAGCTAGTTCTATCCAGTCCACCTCATTACACCCTATCCCTATCTTAAGCTAGTTATATCCAGTCCACCTCTTTATTCCTTATCCCTATCTTAAACTAGTCTTATCCAGTCCACCTAATTACACCCTATCCCTATTTAGATCTAGCTCTAGCCAGTCCACCTCATTACACCCTATCCCAATCTATAGATAGTTTTATCCAGTCCGCCTTATTACACCCTATCTCTTTCAGGTTAATTCTAATGTTAGCCTTTCATCTGCAACTGGGTATTTCCAATAGTCTCTACCCATAGGGTTTGCTAGTCAGTACCCTGAACAAGGTTCTAGATTCTTCCAATCGCACCTAATGTCCTTCTCACCGCAATCTGAGAGATTTGACTATCCTAACAATATAATGAGATAAGTACTTGGTATGTTACTCATCATTATGTAATCCTCCTCTACTCCCTAATATATTTATCACTTTTTGGACCAAATATCATCCTAACCACCTTGTTTTTGAGCACTCTAAATACATTCTCGTCATTTTAACTCAAACAAATTAATCGATAATTCCCTTGTGGTAATGCCAATAATTTCATGACTCCTATCGTCGGCCTCAGTGGTTTTGAAATAAAGTTCTTGCCTTAGGTCCCAGTGTCAGTGGGTTCAAACCCAGCCGGTGTCAACGGAGTTTTCTTGAGTGATAAAAATCCGTAGCACAACATCCTTCGTATTGGAAGTAAAGCCGTCTGTCCGATGTCAATTGTGCCATGTAAAAGAACCCTGGAAGGTATGTGAAAATACCATTACTGCTCAAATTTTAAAATTTGCTACCCTTTCATTCTAGCTCATAGAAATTCTCTTGTTCTGATTCATACAGTTGGTTCAGAAAGTGCACGATAAATTCCACAAATATATAAAAAATAAAAATCATCTCTTGTATCGCAAATATTTTCAATCCCACCCCTTTCTCTTTTCCTTCAATGGGGGTGTGTTTCCTTGTATTGATGACGAACACGGAGTCAAGAGCAACCCTCTAATCCCTGTGACGAACATCCCCTCATCACCACCACCCACAGCATCCCAAAATACATTTCTTTATCTCGCCCTCTTCTTCACCGCTTACCTGAAAACCCACCTTCTCTAAGAACTACCATTTCCTCGTGACGTCATCTTGCGCTCAAACGAGAATTAAAAGAAAGAAAATTGGTTGTTGACGAGTGGAAGAACTTGAGTTCTATGTGGTAAAGCACAGAAATGCCTTGTAGACGTTTAGAAATCCCCCATTATTTAAGAAATTGTTTTATTTATTTTAATATAGTTTTCAACAAGATTTAGGTGAAAACTATCAGCAGGCTTTTAACAAGTTTAAAAGTATTTTATGTTAAGCTAAAATTGTAAATCTACTATAAAAATAGTTACATTTTCATCTTTAATGAGAGAATTATGGTCTATAGAGACAAAATGACATCTAGAGTCAAACTTACAGTGCATTTTATGTTTAAAACAATTTTCTCTGAAATCGAATCAAAATTAATTTTCAAGAGACCATATTTGGGCTTATTTCGGATATTTGAACAGATCTTAAGAAATATTTATTCAAAAACATTTTGAAGTTATAGTGTTGAGCAAACGTTATATAAAAAATTGTATTACACAATTGAAGTGGGTCCAATTTTCCCATACATCACTGTTTCCGGCCTGTTTCCTGGCTCAGTTTTTTATTAAAGCCAAATATATTTTCTACTACCAGCTGGCTAGGCCTGTCGTAGCTTCATATGCCTTATAATCTAACCTAAGACTAGGACAGGCACAACATCCAGTCCCCATCCGTTAATTCATCATTGTGAAAGAGTAAACCTACATTTCATCAATGATACATTTTCAGACTATGTCGGGATTCGAACTCGGGATCCTTAGCTCAGTAGACAGACAGGCTATGGACTGAGCTAAGGGGTTGGATCAAGTGAGTTCAATGCTCAATATTAGTTTTTGGTGACCTTATGTGGTAGAAATTTTAATTTCTTAGACATGTTGAACTTCCTCCGTTTAGGAATGTTAGTTCGAACGAACAAAATATTTATTATATACCAATATTCAACCTAGGATAAATATATGTAGCCTAGTTACAGTTATAATTAGTTTAAATCAATATATTATACTATAATTATCGACCAGCCTGGGACTCTCATTTCACAAATTTAAAAATAGCTTATCTTAGCTTCAACTTTTTAAATTTTATGGTGCTGCATTTATAGTAAAACTAGTTTTTTATCAAATTAATTTTATTGGTCATTTTTAATTGTTGTTTATCTTGTTTTATGACTTGAATTAAATCGTAGTATTTAAAGTTTAAACTCAGTTGATGACGTAATTATGGTTCGATGAAATATAATAAATTTTATCTACTACTCTCAAAGGTCTAAGGAAGAGGGAAGGGGGTTCTAAATCTATTTGAATTCCTTTGAAATTGATTAGTTAATTGTTATTTTTGGCATCCTTTTATTAATATAAGATTAGGCCTACGGTAATCTTACTTAAAATGTGTTTTAATTTAGTATAATATAAATATGCAAACATTAATATCGTTATTGAATAAGAATTAATTTTAATTCGTATGTGTTGTTCAAAATATCTGATAAAATTGGAACCATGTATAAAAATATTTCAAAACTTATTTTTTGAAAACGTGCATTGTATTTATTCTGAAGTAGATAATATTACGACTTGTAACTGAATGAAAATAGTTTACTTGACTCTTCATCGTAAAACAAATGCATTAAAAGTGTGTACATAATTTTAATTAGTGCTGTAGATTTTAGACAACCATCGATTATTTGATTTGTAAATATCCCTCCTACCGTATTTAGTAATAGGCCTGAGCTACAATTTGAATTGTCTGGATAAATAATATTTATGCCAATTTCCTTTGGCAAAAAAATAAGAAAATTATTTCAAGATAAAACCTTATAATTTAAATAAAATATTCGCACGAATATAAAGTAATTTTAAAATGTAGATAATTATTGCGCCCCTTGTTTGGTAGCGTCTCCCAGTTTTAGAAACATTTCTTTAGAAATGCTTTCAAAAAAAGTAATAGCATCACTCAAAATTTACTAGATTTTGACAAATTACTACCATCTAATTTCAAGAGTGCATAATAGATCTGATCCATTGGTTCAGTATTCACCATCACAATACCTATTTAACTATGACCTAGACGAGGCTCAAACCAAACCTATGTCAAGCAAATATTTAATACGATGACATAGATTATTGGTCTTCTTAGAAATAAAAAATAATATTCCGTAATCTACTTTCAGTATCCAATCAGATCAAAACATGTAGATACGAATATATTATTAACAATCAGGTTTACGGTTGAAAAATAGCCTGTTATCTCTCTTCCCACGTTACACATTATTAAAATAATTTGCAATATTATGTGACAGTAAAAAAAAAGAAAGATTAGGATGACTTTGAACCATCACAATGAAAGTAACCGTTGTAAGTTTATCACTAATGAAAACATACTAGTCGGCGTACTCAGGCAAAAAAATCATCCGTCAACTTTTTGCATGTTCAAATCACAGAGTTTGTGGTAAAGCCCCTTTGATAGTTTATACAGTTTCTGATTTTCAGGAAAATCTATAAAAATAAAATTTTTAAGAAACCCCAACCACTTTTAAAATGATATTTGTAAACATGTTATATTCGAGTTAGTACAGTCACTGATTAGCATAATTTATGTAATATAAATAATATGAGTTTTACAAATTTACAGCTAGCGTTGAATAAACCCACAACACCACAAATATATATTTTTTAATGGCAGCCTATCTTTATGATTACGATTTTAAAACGAGAAGGAGAATAAATATGCTCCAAAAAAATTCGAACAACGGAATCTACGCGTTACTTTCACTGTACGAATCACTTTGTCTAGCATCCGCTGCCGTGTAGGTGGCGTGTATTTTAGGGGCTACTCGAACAACTGGAAGACCTGGGAAAGATGCGCGCGCAATTCCAAGGCCAGGGATTCCCCCTACCTCCTCCAACCTTCCTTCCGGCTTCCCCTTCGCAGGTGTGTGTGTGATGTGTGGTTTTTTTTTATACTAATCAATACTGAGTAGTCTCCACGCGCTAACACCCACGTCCATACATATGAGTAGGCATCAATATTTCCATAAGATGACAGGGGAAGGGGGGTACCAGATACGCCCACGCCAGTGAACCCACTGACTAAACGTCAAGATCATCGAGTTTATTTTTATTTATTATTTTTTTTTTTCAGATTACGCGAATGCGAATTGAATTTCAATAGGATAGACTTTACCTTTATTTTTCATCCATTACTGTTTCCAGACTGTGGCCTGGGTCAGTATTTTTATTCAAGTAATATATTTGCCACTACCGGCTTGCTAAGCCTGTCATAGCATCAATGCCTTATAATCTAACTTAACCCGGACAGGCACAACATCCAGTCCCCGGTAGTTAATTCATCACTGTGAAAAGGTAAACTCACCTTTGACCAATAATAAATGTTTCTGCCATGCCAGGAATCAAACCCGTGACCCTTAGCTCAGTAGATAGACACGCTACCGACTGATCTAAGGTGTCTGATCAATAGAATGGACTAAGGATGTATTTTTAAAATTTTAAATGGTTTCCCACTCTCCCTTCACTCAAATGTGGTTACGTTTCCTACAAATTCTTTCCTCCCTCTTTTCCAAAAACTGTGATTATTAGTGGATAGACTAGATGGGTAGTAAGATGTGGTGAAAAAACACATTTACGAATCTACTTTTTTATATTTTCTTCAACCAAAGATTTTATGGTGGGTCATGATGTAAATATAGAAATTATATATTATACTGTTTATATAATTAGATTTGTAATATATTGAAAGTGGGAGTGTAGGTAAAGTGAGTAAAGGACAGGATTTTTGCAGTTTATATAGCAAAACATTTTGTTGGCTACAATAAATACAATATAGCTTCAGTAAAAAGAGTGAGTTTAAGTTTCTTCACATGTTAATATCAACAGCTGTTGAATATCTGTCATGAGAATATCAGCATTAGATTACAAACTCTTTTAAATGAAGAGAAAAAGTTGTCATTAAATTCCAGGACATTCTTTACAGATATCCAAGAACTTTTGAGGTGTCCTTGTGAAGAATAGTAGATTCTATGTTTATACTGGAGAAATAATAGATTTATTTTGACCAAAAATATGTTTTAATATAAAAACTGCAAAAACAATTACCTTTTCTCACGCCTTCTACATCCCCATCTTTAAAATAAAATAAACACTAGATAAGTGGGTTATTTTAGTCCCTACGTCTTACTTTCTGTTCGAGCTATACGCAATCAGTATTCAACATGGCGTACGCGTACGAAGACATTTTAGATGGTATGTAAAATTTATAAAACGTGTATGTATACATGTATATTTCTCATTTAAATCTAAAATTTCTTGTTTAATACATTATTTTGGATGTAATTTTGAACTAGATGACGCACATCAATGAAACACTTGTTGGAGTGATAACCAGGCCTGCTAATCATATCGTAAACTACAGTTCCTCACATAAAGTAGTTCATCAAACATTAACAGTCCAACACCTTAACTCAGGTGGTAACTTTTCTGCATACTTATTTATGGGTCACAGGTTCGATTCCTGGCATGACTGCAAAATTTATAATTGATGAAATGTGGGTTTCCCCTTTGACAGTGATGATTTAACGGCCGGGGGCTGGATGTTGTGTCTGTTCTAGATTTAAATTAGTGTATAAGTCGTGTACTGAGATAATCAGTCGTTTCAGAAAGTACACTTATAATAATTCAAATGAAAATTAAAAAAAACGTTAATTAATAAATATTATGAAAAATAACATAATAAAGTAAAAATAAGTAGCCTAAAAACGATGTACTACAATAAGAAACTAAGGCGCGTGCTAAAACCAAAATTGAGAAAAAAATCTTTGACTTTTCGAGCTTAATAAGTTGAATAGAGCCTTGGGTTTTCTTGATGTTAAAATCTACAAAGGTCTTCATTCATACAAATGGTTCAAACTATTCTTTTTATACCAAACCAAGAATGGAAACCCTAGTCCTAAAGGACATTTTTTGCCCATTTATTCTGTGACATTAGTAGCTTGAAGTTCATTGCCGCGCTTAAAAAGTATACCAACTATATCATGAGCTATCTCTATCCACAGTTTACCTAGTACACTCTATCTCTAGCTAGCTCTATCCAGTCCACCACATTACACCCTATTCCTAACTTGAGCTAGTTCTATCCAATCCACCTCATTACACCCATCCCTATCTTTAGCTAGCTCTATCCAATCTACCTCATTACACCCTATCTATATCTTGAGCTAGTTATATCCAGTCCACCTCATTACACCCTATCCCTAACTTGAGCTAGTTCTATCCAGTCCACCTCATTTCATCCTATCTCTATTTTGAGATAGTTATATCCAGTCCACCTCATTACACCTATCCCTATCTTTAGCTAGCTCTATCCAATCTACCTTATTACACCCTATCCTTAACTTGAGCTAGTTCTATTCAGTCCACCTCATTACACCCATCCCTATCTTTAGCTAGCTCTATCCGATCTACATCATTACACCCTATCTATATCTTGAGCTAGTTCTATCCAGTCCACCTCATTACAACTTCTCTATTTCAGGCCCATGCTAATGTTATCTCCCCATTTGCGTCTAGGTCTTCCCAATGGTTTCTTTAATTTGTTTTGCCAGTCATTACCCCGAACACGGTTCTAGATTCTTCCACTCGCACTGCACCGTAATCTGCAAGATTTGTTCACCCTAACAATATATTGTAATGAGTACAGCGTAAGTAATTTATCATTATGTAACCCCTTCTATTATATATATTATATAAATTATATATTATTTAAATGATATATAATCTGAGTTATATATTTAATAAATTATTTATAATATAAATTATATATTAAATACATACTATATATAATATATTCTATGCATAGTATTTATATACTATATTTTATATATTTTGTATTTATAATATGTATATTATTTAATGTAACCTACTATATAATATGCATGTTTAATAATCATACAAAAATATTTTTATTTATTGTATTTTGTTGACTAGTTCAAAATTATGCTCTTTTATTAAAAATTGAACTATTGCAAACCCAGAATAGATAAATACACATTTATATGTAAATATAACTTGACAAAATCCTTCATAAGCGGACAACCTATTATGACATCATGGACCACAGATTGGAATATACTTGCGTGTCGATGACGGGGAGATCGGGGATTGAATCTCAGTTGGGTATATGCAGTTTTTTACCTTAACGGTTTCCTACTCTTGTTTCATATAATTCTAAAATATATTCTCTAATTCTACCTTCCTCGTTCACAAATAATCCATTCTTGTAAATATTCTGATAAGACGCGGCACACAAAATAAAGTTGAATGACTTAAGTTCTGAAGTATTTTTGTCTGCATGGCGTGTAGAATAGGTCCCGGATCAGAACAGACGGTACACGAGACTTAAATAACAACCATCCTCACTCACGCATCTCTTGATATTTAATGTACCTTCATCTATTACATCAACCTCAATTATTGTAACTCTAAACATTTTTATTACATTCTATCATGTCCCTTTGCTTGAATAATTTATAATGTCTACCCTTTCCCAACCTTATTCCCAACGATTTTTTCTTTTATGATCAACTTTCACGTAGATAATTATATCATTTAGTTGGTAAATATGGTCTGAAATTGATTCCTTCGGTATGTATTGTACGTGTTTATTAATTTATTAAAATTAGCAACTTGTCTTACTAACTGTTCAGGTTATACGCATATGTACTTATTATTCTAATGAGTTATGGATTATAAAGATTGAATTTATATTAGGTGTACCCACATTTGCGTGGATGGAGAGTGGGAAACAATTTAGGAAAAACCACACGCAGGACACTCGACCAGGATTAAAACCCCGATCTCCTTGTCATCAACATTCTAGTCTAACACAATAGTGACGCCTTAGACCATGTGGTCATCGAAGCAGGTAATGTGCTTACTAAAAATTGCACTATAATGTTAACTATGTTTTCATAACTTACAACGTATCTGAACAAACTACAGTAGCCCCATGGCTTCTTTGGTGCTAACTGACAGTTCACAGCTGACTTCTGACAGTCAGCAGTTAGGTATGTACCTAAATTTTGACTGTCAGAAGTGACAGCTGCTAAGCACATGTTTTTGCAGATCATATAGTTCGGCGTAAGGATACATAATTTGTTCTGGTAACTTTTCAAAGCCGTAAGCTCTCAGCTGTGAGCTGTCACTCAGCACCAAAGAAGCCATGGGGCTACTGTTTAGAGATGACTACATTTTGGGGATGTTTTATCTATATCAGTGCTTCCCGAAAATTTTAGTTCTGGGAACCAATTTTTACAACGACAAGCTTTCGCGATCCACCTAAATTTAGTGGACATATGGTAGGGGATGAAATTTTAATGTAATTAGCCTTCTTACTACTTTTCTTAATGTATTCGTAACCTTATATTGTGCGTCTTATTTATGACCTTTTTTCGATTTATTTTTCTTATTACCAACTTTTCATTATTATTTTCAAATAATTACAAAATTCAAAAAAAATTCATGGCCCACCAAAAAAAACTGCTCGCGACCCACCGTTTGAGAACCACTGGTATGGATACAAAGACGAAGTAAACGCACATGTAAACAAACATCTGCACCACACACGCAATGCGTCATGGTTGTCACGTATCCTTAAAAAAACAAACAGGAAAACTCGGGGAGTCATCAGCGTTCGGAACGGTATCGTAGGGGTACACTAGACTTTTATTCACGACCAAGGGGTACAATCTATAAACCATTTAAGAACCACTGGTCTAATCCAACTCTCGTGCTGGACTGGCTTGATGAAGATGGTGAGATCAGGGCTCGAATCCCAACCGGGCCTACTGATGGGGGCTTTCCTAAATGGTTTCCCTCTCTCCTTCCAAACAAATGTGGGTAGACTACCCCTAAAATGCTTCCTTCCTAGTCCCTACCCCATTATATTATCATATATACGTATAATTTGAAAAGGTAGTAAGAAGAGGCAGTAAAAAAACTGCATACGTTTCCCCATAAAGGTCAAATAATTATGTTCTAAACAATAATAGCATGTCATAAAAAATGAAATTTTATTTCTCTATTCTACTCCTTAATTTGTTTGAGGGAAAAAAGTAGTGCCTATATGAATTTAGGGTTTTGTTTTAAGAAAATAGTGGCAGACTGACACATGGGTTTACATAATATCTTACATGAATATATACTCAAACAAAACTGTTAGCATTCTCACAAGATTTCCTAAAGCCATTTAACTAGATTATTTGCATTATTAGAGAAATATTATGAATGTCTTTGATTTCAAAGAAACAAAGATATAAAATTTTGAAAATTGATCTTAATAAAATCATACATTTGTAGCCGACGATTTCCACACGTCCATCATAGACTCTGCCTTAAAATATGAATGAAGAATGACCCTGGGAACGGGACGATTCCTGGATAGCTCAGTTGTCAGAGCATTGCCGTACTAAGCCTAAGGTTCCAGGTTCGATTCCCTCGTACAAATGTCTGTTTTCAATTTTCAGCATATGATATCTAGATGCAAGTAAATCCCCACTAAAACAAATATAATAGCTTTGGCTATTTGATTCTTAAAATATATTTATAATAATAAAAGTAGGTGTTTGTTTGTGTGTGTTTGTTTTTTTGTGTGTTTGTTTGTGTGATATGCCCAGCCAAATCTACGGCACACAGAGATCGGACATTTTTTAACATAGGTGGATGTAAGGGGGTCCGAATGCACATCAAAGCCAAAATTTGAATAAGCTTTTTTAATTGGGCTATTTTTAACAAATTTTTGAAGAAAATATTGTTAATCTGGTTTAGAATTACATTTCAGAGATAATTGTGATAAAAAATATGCCACATCCTCCTCGGGGTGAAAAAAATGTGTATGAAATTGACAAGGAGAAAACCGAGAAAGACAACACGTTTCAGAGATAACGTTTAATTTTGAATCTGTAAATGGGTCACGGGCAACGCCATACGGGATTGATAGTAAAAGATAAGGAGTGTTTTTAAGATAAAATATTGAAACCAGAAAAATAAACTTTTTTAGAACGATTCAAGCCATAAGACAATTTTTTTTAAATAATCAATTTTAGCCGATTTTTACTAAACTTATCTAGCAGCTTATGGTCTTTATTTTGATACAACATATTTTTTTAATTTTCATGGCACATATCTCCTTGACCTAGTGAGATTTGAAAACATTACGAACTGTCATTTCTTTGTGCGACTAAAAGTCAACATGATACATTAAAGATCCGGTCTTTTGAATCCTGGATAAATATTAATCTGGCCGATAAATATTTGTACCTGGTCGATAAGTTAAAAGTGTGTCTTATGTCCGCCAGAGAACATTTATCTGCCAGATAAAATGTGTCTACCCATCACATTTTTATCAGGAGGTTTTAAGTACCTGATAACTTTTATCTGAAAGTTAAAATGGGCGTTGCCATAGTGACGCGTTGTTTTTCATGATTTTTCGCCTATCAGAATCTGTTTTTAGGTTAAAATCTTGGCTCAAAAGTTTAGTAGGCACAGGCTCTCTAACTATATATAAAGTTATAACATTTAATTCACACTTTTATAAAAATTGACAATCTATTTGTAAAGTTATATTTATATAAGAACAAATTATTTTAATGTGAATACAATAAATTAAAGTTTGTAAACGTTGTATTGAAATATTGACCACAATTTGGCAGACAACGAAATTAATACTTACAAGACAACCTAGTTTCTGCGCCCACGTGACGCCATCTGTTTACTCGCACTCGTTTAGCCACCCTTATTTAATAAATATTGAGCGTTGTAGCTACTAGCAAGCCACCAGCACCAGTAAAAACAGTACCAACCTTGCGTTTTATGCACAAAAATATATTTATCATACAGATAACTATCCAGCAGAAAAATTCAGTTCATAATACGCGTAAAATATTAAAGTGGCTGATAACTTTTATCTGGTAGTTAGCGTTAACATCCCGATAGCAATATTTATCCGGTAGTCATAAGTCTAAGTGAAATCTATAAAAATGTAAATACATATAAAAGAACTGACACCATTTTACTTGAAGAAGCGTGCGTTATAAACTTTCCTGGCAGTCCACGTATTTGCACTAATTTAGTAAAATGAGAACAGTAGCAGTTTAAAGAAATATACTCACGTTTTTTCAGGAGAGTGCTTTCCTAGTGAGCAATCACCGTGGTTTTCAAAGCTCCTTTTCCCTTAAAACAGTTTCAATTTCTTTAAGGAACTACTTTCTTTCCTCGGATTAATTCTTAAATAGTCCTTTATAAAAAGTTATACATTTTAAAAATAAGTTGACCTCGCTGGTCTTGAGGTAAATTTCTCACCTCAATACCCAATGGTATTGGGTTAAAACCCAGCCGGGGTCAACGGATGTTTCTCAAGCGATAAAAATCCCTAGCACAACTTCCTTCGGAGGGGAAGTAAAGCCGTCGGTCCCATGTCGATTGTGGCATGTAAGAGACCACTGGTGGTTTCGCTTATATAAATTCTCGCGTGCTGATTTAATCAGTCGGTTTAGAAAGTGCACGTTAAATACCTCAAATAAATATATTTTAAAATACAAGGTCTCTATTGACCTGTGAATCTCATCCTCCCCGACCTGTTCGCACCAAGTGAAGATAAAATTTCAATACCAACGGTAATCGAACCAAAATCGATCAAGTGTATGTGAGGAATTACAGGAGGGGGGGTTTACTAGTATGTAAAACTATACGGTCTTGATTATGGTTGAACCCAAGTAAGATGTGTCAGCCATTATTCTTGATTCGTATGGACATTGTTGATGATGCTTCGGATTTGTAATATGAAATATTTTAAGGCCACCGAAAGTCGATTATTAAAGGTAAAATAAAATGAATATATTAAAAATATTAGGGGAGATATGAAGAAATTTTTAAAATATGAGGGGAGGGAAAGCTTTAGTTGTTAAAGTGAAATGTTAGTAATAAGATGCAACAACCTGTAGGAAGCTGTTTCCTGTTTCCCCCCATCTCCTATCCCTCCACCCTTGATCTAGTGCGTACCTGGTTGCTGCGTATTATCGTACAAGGGGCAGCCCACGCATCCGTGACACGTCAGATCAACAGGTAGCCAGCCTCTCCCCCGCGACCTCTATATGCCACCCACACTCACTCAATCTACTGCGGAGAGAAAGCTACTTTTTTATTACTAGCCGTACATACTAGCGGCAGTAATGGCTTCACGGGGCTTAAACTGTCTAAACTTAGGTAGGACATCAGGATTTGAACGGTTATATTACAAAAGATAATCGCCTGGAAAGAGAATTATAAACTACCGGGGGCTACATGGATCGTCTCAAATAAGGATATTAGTAAAACTAGACAACATGTCTCGTCCCGAAGTTGCTGATGTTTACCTTTCCCGTGAACATGGCTCGTCCCGAAGTTGCTGATGTTTACCTTTCCCGTGAACATGGCTCGTCCCGAAGTTGCTGATGTTTACCTTTCCCGTGAACATGGCTCGTCCCGAAGTTGCTGATGCTTACCTTTCCCGTGAACATGGCTCGTCCCGAAGTTGATGATGTTTACCTTTCCCGTGAACACGGCTCGTCCCGAAGTTGCTGATGTTTACCTTTCCCGTGAACACGGCTTGGTTTCCTTCATTTCATCTCTATTTATTGGAAGTCCTTTCTCTTAAAAAGTAACCACACAGAGATGGAATGAATACTATATTTTACTAAACAAAATCTCGAATCTAAATCCAAAATTTTCTTTCAAATCTCGAGTCCCAATTTGCACAATTTTGGATAAAGTAAAAATAATCTAGATTGAATTTAAAATAAAAGAATTGTTCAAGGTTTGGTGCCACTGACAAATGCTATTTTGTTTTTCATGTCTGTTACGCCATAGCCCTAAACAACATGGAGAACACTTTTTATGTAAATTAAATATATTAAGACAGTTTTTTAGTTTTTCTATTTTTGTGATTTTGCTACTTCCCAAATAAACAAATCCATACTAATCCTTTTACCAGTTGCTTAGAATTGTTATTAGAAATCAAGGTCTTCATAAATGTATTCTAGAATTATTATTTGAAGTCTTTATAATTGTATTCGAGATACATTTTAATCTCGAATCTCTCAAATACCATAGGAGTGATTTGAGGACTCGAAGACTCGTTTGTACTAACTCTAATTAATATTATTTAAAATGAATATATAACCCTCATTATCTAGACATACAGAAGTTTTATCAAAGAAAATGGTGGCATTTTAAACATAAGAAGCAATTAAAAATGTAATTGTACGGTATGAACAGAATATTTTCTTATATGACCACACATTTATAAATTAAGCCTAACTAAGTCTTGCAAATTTATGGAGAATCTTTTTTAAAGTTACTCGTTTCATTCATAAATATATTTTATTTTATTCCGAATCTTTAAATTAAAGTTCCGATAGCAGACAGATGTTAGTCCATTTCACCCTATGTCTATTGTGCATACTTTTAAATAAATGTGATGTTATGTAATAAACACATCTTTCATCAAAGATCGTTTTTCACACACATTATGAAATGATTATTTATTTCATCAAACAAATATATTTCTTTTATAAAATATATATTACAATATAATACCATCCCTACAAACAAATGTAGCCTAGGACAGCAGGCCAAGTACCACACACCCATCACAAGGCATATACAATAAACAAATACCTTCTACAACACCTTCGGGAATTGACACAGGTTCCTATAAATATGGTGCCGAACCTTCTAGCAACTTTTCCGCTAAGACCAGCTACCACAGACTCTTTCGATTATATTACGCTTGGAGAAACGAACCTGTTCTGAACTTCAAAACACGTTATAAACACATACTAATATCAGAACTCGATATAAACATGGAGCCGTATCAGAACACGTGATGCTGGGAAAAAAACGCGTCACCTTGTTCGATCAAAAGGGCCACATTAAAAATTAAAAATACTGTAGTTGCCGCATTTCAGTAAATAATTAGATAAAAAAAACAACTCAATTTTAAAATCCTTCTTATTACAAAACAAAATTAAGATTATTTAAAACGATAAGACATTATTTTTCCTTAGATAATTTAAAAAACAAAATTGTAGCAAGGGTTTGGGCTAGGTTTTGAATCTTATGTTGAAGGTTTAAGTTATTTTCCCAATTTTATGACAAATGCGAGTCCATTAACCGTGATCTATCAAGTGTTAATTCAGATTAATTAGAGAAAACGTATGTTTGGTTTTTCAAACTATACCAATTTTTTAGAATCTATTTTTGTTAAGTAAAGATTAAATTATTTGGTGCACCTATTTCACGTGCTACCCACTTTGGTGGCCGCATGTTCTAAGGCGTAACTTTCGCAATGGAATAGACTGCCGATGACGGGGAGATAGAGATTCAAAAACCCGCTCGGGCGCACTAAGAGAAGTTTTCCCTAATTGTTCACTCTTCCTCCATGCAAATGCGGGTACACTTCACTTTAACTTATTCATCACTAACACACTAGCATAATTAGTATATATGCGTACAACCTAAACGAGTAGTTAGAAGTCGTGCTAAAAACAAAAATATTCACTTGATAGATTTCCCCAAATAAAGATTACTCTCCAAATGTTATCAATTTAAAAGGTGTATTTCTACATTATTATTGTAAGTTTAATAATTATTATTGGTCCTCATTGTATGTTAGCTCAATAAAAGGTCTGCGGAGCGCATAAAATCATGGATTGTGCTGCAAGTTCAACAAGGCTGCCTTATAAAATAAATTATTACTATTATAATACCAATATAGGTTTGATTTGAATTAAAATTTTAGATGCGCTTAAATAAAAACACTCCAATATTTAGACAGCTGCTAAAGGTTAACACCCTCGAACCAAGAATTTTTCTTCGAAATTTATGTTTTTAGTAAAAGTTTTTTCTTGTTTGCTTACTTATTTTACAATATTAATTTTGATTTATTTTTATTCAGATAAAACAGTAAAACTTTATATAAATTTATAAATCTGTAAAATGTCAAAATGTGTAAAATATGGAATATTTGATGTTTTAATTAAGAAACTAGGCATATAAACCAGGCTCAAAATGATTTTTTTTAAATACCCTTGACCGTGGGTTGGGGTTCAATAATACATCAGTATTAATTGTGTTTATGTGTTAATAAATGCAACTAAAAACTTATATACGTTTTAAAAATTAGTTTTGTCCATACCCCTATTTTGATGATTATTTTGATTAGTTTATTCAGTTTGTAAATAAACACAACAAATGTACATCTTATTTTAAGTCACATTAAAAACTATGTATATATATTAAAGATTGGATTCCCTAAACGTCAATTCCTCAAATACCTTTAAGCTTATGGTATTTGAAATATTCGAGATTCGTAAAAATCTCGAATAAAATATCAAAAACAATAATATATAAAAATTTTAAGCAAAATGTAAAAATAACTATATAGATTTATGTAGATGGGAGAGAAGGAAAATTACAAAAAACCACAAAATTGTATTTATATAATTAATTTACTAAAAAAAATATTATTTTTGCTGTTTATGATGTAATAGACATGACAAACAAAATTGCATTTGTCAGTGGCCCAAGTCTTAAATAACTTATTTTAAATTATAGTTCAAATATTTTCACTTAGAGTAAAATTATACATTTTTTTTTAAATTCGAGTATTCAAATAAGGATTCGAAAGAAAATTTAATATTTGGATTCGAGAACTATAGGATTCGAACCAACTCTGTAAATATTTATATAACCCGCACGAGTGGAAACTCAGACCAAGGCTTTAGTCTCGTCTACACTGCTGATGATGGGGAAGTTGGGGTTTGAATCATTTCCGGTTGTGATGAGGTATAATTTATAAAGTGGTTTCCCACTACTAATTTTTTTTAGCAACGCATCTTAACTTATTACCTGTTCAGATTTTTCACTTAAATTAATACTAAAGTTCTTCTGGGCAGATATACCTATATCTACACACATACATACATACATAAAACATACATATATACATACATAAATACACATACATATATACATATATAATACATATATACATACATAATACATATATACATAATACATACATACATGCATACACACATTCATACATATATACATACATGCTTATACACATACATACATACATACATACATACATACCATACATACATACATACATACATACATATATACATATATACATACCATACATACCATACATACATACATACATACATACATACATACATACATATATACATATATACATATATACATACATACATATATACATATATACACACTTGTTTAATATTATAGAACAATGCTACCCAAACATTTTAGAATCACGACTCAAAAAGACAAACTTTCGCGAAAGCATAAATTTAATAGGCAGGAGAAAGAGAGGAAAAGAGGGGGTGGGGTATTCTGATTCATTTATTTATTGGTGATGTTTCTTCAATTTCCTATTTTTTCATGATTTTATATTTTCAGATATTTATTAAATTTTCATATTAAAAAAAAATTCCACATCTCGTGGCCCACCAGTGGCTCACGACCAACAGTTGGGGAATCAATTATATATAATATAGATAAAACATATGGTTCTAAACGAACGAGTGCCATGTTTATCGCATCAGAGTGTACTGCCCATGTCACCCAATGCTCACCGGGTCAGAAGGAGCTTTTTTTTGTTGTTGAGCTGGTGTTTATGCTAATGAGTCAAGAACTGACTGTTTAAAGACCCGTTCAGGCTACAAGCGGTACAACGCGCGCGCACACACACATGAAAAGCGAGTGAAAGTCATCAGAATCAAGTCCTAGGTGCATCTCTTAACACACATACACATCGTCATGGCATCAGGTCCGACCCACCATAATTACTTCTTTTGATGATCAAATACTACATTGATGAAATTCAAATAGGCTCATCGTAAGTGTATAACAACCTTAAATTAGAATACCAGTTCCCACGTACATTTTTTTTAAAGATTTTAATATTCTATGTAATGATTAATTATTATACTATTAAGTGGGCGTTTCCATGTATAAAATTGGGTTATTTGTGGTATTTATTTATGTTATCAAGATGAATATATTTGTATTAATAGGCCCATGGCTAGTTTAAGAAATAGTCCATCCAAACGCAAAGCAAAATATTCAATGTGATGCTGAGAAAAAAAAATCATCCAATAAATAGTTAATATTAACCAACCAAATGGCTGGTGTGATGTGAAAAATAGTGCATTTAAGAAATAGTCCAGACTAGCCAAGACAACTATCCCATGTGAGGACAAAAAGCAGTCATTTCAAAAAAATAGTTCGTACTACGCGAAGAAAAATAGCTGATTAAACTTATTTATTTACTTACTCTATAGCACTAGAATCCCACACCACACTTACAAAAGAACGTCACCTATCCCTATCTTGAGCTAGTTATAACCAGTCTCCCTCATTACACCCAATCCCTATCTTGAGCTAGTTATATCTAGTCCACCTAATTACACCCTATCCCTATCTTGAGCTAGTTATATCCAGTCCATCTAATTACACCCTATCCCTATCTTGAGGTAGTTATATCCAGTATACCTCATTACACTCTATCCCAATCTTGAGATAGTACTATCCAGTCCACCTTATTAGACCCTATCTCTTTCAGGTTCATTCTAATAACATCCTCTCATCTCCGTGTAGGTCTTCCTAATGGTCTTTTCTCATTGGCTTTTCCAATCAGTAGCCTGAACAAGGTTCTAGATTCTTCCTTTCACCCTGCATGTCCTACCCACCGTAATCTACAAGACTTGATTATCCTAACAATATATTTTATGATTACAGGGTATGTAACTCATCAATATGTAGCATCCTCCACTCTCCAGTATCATCATTAATTTTTTGGCCAAATATTTTTTGAGCGTTTTGTTTTCGAAAACCCAAAAATTGTTTTCGTCGTGTAAAGTAATAGAAAATGTTTCACACTCATAGATTATAGCAGGTAAAATCATTGATTTGTATATTCTGAGTTTTACATTCCTGGACAGCAGGCGAGATGTTCACAATTTACTGCCTGAGTAATAGCATGCATTTCCTAACTGTATTAGTTTCCAATTTAATATATTTATTGCTAGTTAAAATTATTCCTAAACATTTGAGCTAATTGACCCTGTCAAATGATATGTTGCTCTCAGCAATCTCTAAATAATTGGCCCCAATCTGTGTTCTCTGGGTGATCATTTACTTAGTATTTTCAGTGTTCACTTCTAAACCTAGTTACTTTCCAACCTTTAATCAAACTTCTGCATTTCTTGCAACACCTTCCTTACTATTAACCAACCAAGCTAAATCATCTACGTATCCTAATGGCCGTTATGCACCATTTAGTGTAGCAAAATTCCCGATGTGACCACACTGATTCAACACCAAGCAACATTCCCAATGTGACCACACTGATTCAACACCAAGAAACATTCCCAATGTGACCACACTGATTCAACACCAAGCAACATTCCCAATGTGACCACACTGATTCAACACCAAGCAACATTCCCAATGTGACCACACTGATTCAACACCAAGCAACATCCCCGATGCAACGGCAAGAAAAAAGCCATAGAAATAAATATTCCGTGAATTAACCTAGGTCATACCTCACCAAGACGTTGAACCACTGACTCCTCCAGACAGCTGGTTGTTGACATTCTGAATGTGGAGATAGGTCAGAAACATGTTTATATCATTAACCTAGGTCATATCTCAAGAAGACATTGGAGCATTGACTCCTCCAGACAGCCGGTTGTTGACATTCTGAGTGTGGAGATAGGTCAGAAACATGTTTATATCATTAACCTAGGACTAGATGTAACGTCGATTTTGGTTAGTGTAGTTATTTATAGTTTTTTAAAAATGTATTTGACGTACACTTTCTTAACTGGCTGATTGTATCAGCACACGATAATTTCTATGACAGAGAAAGATAGGGCCTACCAATGTTGCTGGTAAACTTCCAGGGTCCTCTTACATACCACAATCGACATGGGACCGACAGATTTACTTCCCCTCCGAAGGAAGTTGTGCTATGGATTTTTATCACTCAAGAAAAATCCGTCATCCTCGGCTGGATTTGAACACACGAACATCTGGCCCTGAGGCGAGCACTTTATCACAAGACCACTGAGGTCGATGAAAGTGTAACTAATCCCGTCTAATATTTACTAACGTAATACTCTTTAAAGTGCTAGAATAGTCAAGAAGAGATTCATAAACGCCAGAAAAACCAAGTGAACTTATAGCGATCCTAGACTGAGCTTGACGGCAGTAGGAGAACAAACATGTGAGGAGGAAAATACAAATGTCAATATAATTTGTGTTGTAACCCTCTTATTAAATTACACCATTCGATTCATTCTACACTTCTATATTAGCTACCCTTCGTTTCCTGGGTACTTCGGTCTTACCAACCGAAATATGTGGATTTTTGGACTTTTAAAATGGAAAATTCTAACTTTTAAACTATGTTTACAAGTTTATATATGAATATAGTCATAGAAAATAGTATTGTTTTTATTCCAGTAAGCACCAAATTTGTGTATCGTTAAAGATTTTGTCAATATTTAACCTAAGTGCAACACCTGATTGGTATTATTTCAGCTACCTAGGCAGCCCTCTTAACACCAGTTTAACGTATCCGTGACGATAAATCACGCAACACTTGGACCTCAAACAAAACACGCCATAGTTTGAAACTCATCAATATGAAACCTGAGGAAAATTTAAGCCCATCTATTTGCAACAGGTTTCATTAATTTTACCAACGGGTGTTTAATAACTTGTTTCGTGGGTTTATTAATATTCAAATATGTGTCTCTGAATATCTTATTAGTTAAGTTGTAATGTAATTTGGACCTAAGCATAAACTTTATATTTAACATTTATATTTATTTTAATTAAGATATTTATTGTGTTACTACCAAAATAAGTAAAACTAATTTTGACGATCATTTTATGTTGCAGTAACAACACAAATATTTAAAAAAAAATAGGGTTTTTTTACATATGCGACTGGCAAAAGGCGGTTTATAGAGTTAAATGGAAGAAACAGATGTAAATACTTAAGAATATCGGCATCAACTGGAGGGACAGAAGGCTGATTGCAAACCTGTATCTGGGACAGCGAGTGAAGGTGAGGCTGAATGATGGCGAGACGAACAGCGTGAAGATAGGAATAAGAATGAGGCAGGGTTGCTGTTTTTCACTCAGTCTGATCAGCTTGTATGGAAAGTGGCTGGTCAGGGAAGCCTTGGAGGGACGTGCCAATTTCAGGATAGGAGGAATCTTCATCAACACAATAAAATACTCAGATGAGCTATCATTGCTGGCCAAAAATAAAGAAGAGTTGCAGGAAACGATGTGCCATCTGGTGGAGATAGGGAGAAGATATGGCACGAAGATCAACAATGAGAAGTCAAAAGTGATGGTATTTTCAAAAAATTAATAGCCACTGAAAATCAAAACTGGAAACCAGGGGCTGGAAAACATAAAGCAGTTTGGGTACCTGGGAATTCTGCTGACAAAGATGCCTACTGCACCAAGGAAATTAGGTCAATGATCTCCATGGCCAAGGAAGCTTTCAACAAGAAGAGGTTACTGCTTACCAGCAATTTGAGTTTGTAACGGACGAAGAAACAGATGAAATGCTACATTTTGAGCACTGCGCTGTATGGAGCAGAAACTTGGACTCTTGGGAAGATGGAAAAACAATACTTGGAGAGCTTTGAAATATGGTGCTGGAGAAGATCAGGTGGACAGACAGGGTGACAAATGAACGAGTCCAAAGAAGAGTGAGTGAGAAGAGATCCATTTTGGATGTGATTCATCGGTACAAAGCAAACTGGATCGGACACATCCTTAGGAGGAACTGTCTTATGCATGACGTTATGGAAGGAAAAATTGAGGGATAAAGGAGCTTAGGAAGAAGTAGGATTCAAATATTGGATAACTGAAGGAGATAAGAAAATTCTGAGAGCGAAAGAGGAGGCAAATTGGTGGTCTAAGCTCACGGGCAAAAGGAATTGACCTTTCGTAGGACAGAACACCTACTAAAAATAACACACATTTAATTTGATTGTAACTCTTTTTTTCTGCTATAAAAGTGTAGTAAATGTTAATAAAAAGTATTATTATCTTCTTGACCGTAGCTGTGCTCTACCGTCAGATCCAATTACTTCTAGAATGAATTCCAAAATAGAGTTAGAAGGAGTTTAATGATTTCCAAAATAAAAATTTTAATCTTTACTTAAAGTGCTACATATTGTTTTAAAATAACTCTTACTATAATTTATTTATGAAATATTTTAAGCCTAATAGTGGGTTCGGGGACTAAATATCAAGTTCGCCAAGTTTGGTTTGATGGTGAAGGGGAGGCATGGGTTAGGATCCTGGCTGGGGTTAATGAGGGGATGAGGGGATGCTCTCTTATTCCTGCATTCAAAAGCAGAATCATTTCTTATCAATTCTACCTTCATAATCAAAAATTCTAATAGTCCCGACGGGTAGCAAGACGCAGCGGAAAAAAATGTGTTTACGAATAAAAACCAAGGGGGAGTTTAATAGTAATTTGGAGTCAACTGTAACTGCCATCTCAGGGTCAAATACCTTCACTGCCTGTAAAAATATATTTAACATAATAAAATCTCAAGCTATTCAAAGTGCAAAATAAAATCTTAAAAATAAAAGCATAAAAAATAGCACATATTTTACACAATGTATCAAGCAGCTTGAGAATTCCCGGTGGAACAAACTTGTTCAAATGTTTACCATTAAGGTAGAATCCTGTAAATATAATTAATTTCCCTCTACCGTGAGAACATATCTTAACGGCTGTCTTCATTTGGTCGGCTCTCTTTGTGCGGGTTAAGGTCGTACATACTTCACCGCCTCGCGAATCATTATTACCTTTCGTGCCTCCTGGCTTCTTGAATTCCACAACTTGCTACATGGAGACAGGTAGCTCTAGTACGACCAGTGAGAGCCGTGTCTACTGTGCTATATAGCGTCATGTTGTTCTATGTAGTATCAATACGAGTGTTTATAAGCCAGTGGTATTTAACCTGAAGGTACGAGAAGACAATCTTAGGGCAGACATGTTCAACCCGCGGCCCGTGGACCACCTGCGGCCGTCGAGTACGTTCTGTGCGCCAATTCAAGTTGAAATACTTCAAATTGCAGAAATAAACAACAAATTAGACTCTTGTAGCTGACGTAAATGCTCGATAACTTGCGTTTGGTTTCTAGGATCATAAGTATAATGTTACTTTTGTAAAGTACAGGGTGGGGTGGAAACAATTTGACGATCCATGCTGAGTAAAGTGATGGACAACGTGCTACCTGACGTCCGGTGGATATCACTTGAGTGACAATAAGTGAAAAAGTGTAGTATGTAGTTTGCTTTTATTTAGCTAGTGAATATTTACTTTTCAATTAAAGTGTCAATTTTCAAGCTACTAATCGTCTAATGGTTTTGGCCCCACCCTGTATATATATGAGTATGGGTATTTGTGTACTACCTTGCGAAGAGTGATAGCTGCGGATTAAATAACTTGACATATTTATATAATTTCAATTGTATTTGTACAGTCGTGAGACCTATGACTGGCCAGCACTGAAAAGTACCCAAATACCATAAAAGCATGTATAATAACAAAATAAAATAAACAATAATAGCTAAATAAGTATACATACTGATGAATAATTACAAAAATTATGACATAATTATTAATGATAGATGATAAAAATAAATAACTCGAGAGAGTAGTTAAAGCATAAGTATTTAAACAGCAGTAACAATAAGCAATAATAATAATAATGGCCTGTTTGGGCTACAAAAATCGTAGCCCAGTAGTGGAAAGATTATCCAGTACTAATGTACTTTTGTCCTGGGGACACCCGAATGTACTTATCGTACCTCCTTTCCGTGGAGGCTCTTTCCATGTCCTGGTGAGATGATATGAGGTGATGGTGATAGTGAGTATGACGGGGTGAAGCCAATAAAGATCTTAGCCTAGTTTAATCATAATTAACCAAACCCTGGTGACCATGGAAATAATAATTATTCTCCTTTCGAGAACAAACCCCCGGTAGCAGCCGGGAATCGAGCCCAGGACCTCTGGGCCAGCAACCAGGGACTCTGACCACTATACTACGAGGCCGGTTACATATTTATGTGTGAAAGTGGATCTAGTATCTTGTCTAGTTGGTCCTTCCTAAGAAAATAGGGCTGTACACATCTCTAACAAGGCGTGGATAATCTCAATGTCTCGTATTAATTCTGTTTAGGAGAGAAAAGGAGAAAGGGTGGGTGAGGGAGTGTAATAGTTACAACCTCGGAACCGAATATGGACTATAGCGTAAACTTGGCCTGTAATCATCAGTTTATATATCTATAATTATAATGAATACGGCAAAATGTATGATACGAAGAGTAGGATCACGACTTCTCAAGATTATTGCTAAAAAAAAGGGGGGGGGAGGAGAAAGGATTTGCAGGTAGGGGAGATGGGAGATTTGGTAAACATCTTGGACATAATTATATAAACGAGAGATGAACCGAACATGATTTTCAACTTTCCAAGGGCGTGTAGGACGCTAATGATGTGATTGTACAATGCTGACCTGCATCGAAATATATGCATGTGCATTGCTTAAATAGGAAAGAAATCGTGATATTAAAAAAAATACAACTATTTCTTTGACCAGGAAATAATGAGTACGGCTTCAGCTAACAATAATAGCAACAACAAAAAAAAACAGTCAGGACTTACTAATTATTTGCTATACTCTCCATTTACTCTGAAATAATTTCAGCTATTTGACAGCTAGAATAGTTACTAGATCTACTTTCATGTATTCATACATCTAGCATGTGTTATGCAGCTGTCACTTTCAATTGATATTATCAATGGACATTAAATAATACTTATATTAGTAGTTTTGAACCGTGGTTGTTTAACCTAGGTTCAAAGAAAGTCTCTGCCGTATTTCGTTAAAATTGTCTTACACATTTGGCAGTTATCATGGAACAGACGAAATGCCAAATGGTTTAGTTAAAACAGAACCTCAGTCCACTAGGTCAAATATAGCATGTTATCAATATTGACAGCAAAAAATTTTTATATATATATATATATA
>CABFWO010001221.1:90159-101872 GCA_902155825.1 Timema genevievae
AAAGTGGTATGTCCTTAGTCGTGGGGGAGTACATTTTGTTCTTAGGAGGAGAAGTGGTATGTCCTTAGGCGTGGGGGAGTACATTTTGTTCTTAGGAGGAGAAAGGAAAGTGGTATGTCCTTAGGCGTGGAGAAGTACATTTTGTTCTTTGGAGGAGAAAGGAAAGTGGTATGTCCCTAGGCGTGGAGGAGTACATTTTGTTCTTAGGAGGATGGAAAGTGTTATGTCCTTAGGCGTGGAGGAGTACATTTTGTTCTTAGGATGATGGAAAGGGTTGAGTCCTTAGGCATGGGGGTACAAAAACCAAAAAGGTTGAATACCACTGGTATAAACAACAACACTTTTTTAAAACTCCTCAAAATAAATAAATTAGTGACGGATGACGTTTTTCAGCAAGAGCGTGTGTTTACAATATAATGAACGCACAAAATAAAGACAATCCCCCTCTAGAGATTGTAAAAATAAACTAATGATTTTTTTAAAATTAAGTTTACTATTTATTTTATATTTTAGCTACGTCTCACTACTAATTCAGGTTATATACGTACATTATTTATACTAGCGGAATAATAATGAGGAAGGTAGAATTTTAGGACAAATGTACCCACATTTACGTGGAAGAGGAGTGGGAACCCATCTAAGGAAAACTCAACCGGGATTCGATCACTGATCTCATTATCGGCAGTCTGGTCTAACACGAGAGTGACGCGTTAGACTATGAGGGCTAGATTTTAAATAAATTGCACTTTGATACTCGGAAAATGTGGTTCCATCGACTGTCAAATAACTGTATATATAATTGACATGGCTGACAAAATAAGAAAACATTAATCAATTGTTTAGTTGGTTTCAAAGAACATTAAGTGAACATAAATTTTTGACACTACACGATAGATATTGTAACTCTGTCAAACAACGTTCATGTCTGAGATAGTGCTGTTTGTTTTTTATTTTCCTCTTTTCATGTTGAAGTTATGTTGATAGGTTGGTCCGCTGACGTGTCGTGAATATATATAATTTTATCTTCAATTTTCATCCCACTACAAAAGGAAGGACACACATAAAAATAACATTCAGCCAATAATTTTAATTTGACACTAATATATGGAATTCACCGTTAACAACAACAAAAGCTAAAATGTAATGTAGTTCAAGGCATTAACAACAAAAGCTAAAATATAATTTGGCATGGAACATTAACAACAAAAGTAAATTTGTAATATATAATGAAGCATTAACGACAATAAAAGTGGTAACGTAATTAGGAACGAAGCATTAGTAACAATAAGAGGCAGAAAATTGTATATAGCATGAATCATTAACAAGAAAAAGTTAATGTCGTATGTAAAAAAGAATTGACAACGATAAACGTGGAAGTAGTATGGGGCACGAAGCATTAATAGCAAGAAAAGCAGAAATGGCATGTGGCATGAAGCGCCAGCAGCAATAAAAGCATAAATGGCATGCAACATAAAGCATCAGTACCAATAAAATCACAAATAGCATGTGGCATGAAGCATTAAAAACAAGAAAAACAGACACAGCACCTAGCATAAAGCATGGCCGCATTAGTAACAAGTAAAGCTAAAATACAATGTGGCAACGAGCATTAATAATAGGAAAAGCATAAATGTAATATTGCGTAAAGCATTATTACTACAAGAAAAGTTGAAACTCCATGAGGATAACAACATGAGCATAAATTGTATTTATCATAAATCATTAGCTGGACGTGGAGCAAATGAAGTAAGATCTTGTCTATTTCTATCGATGAGAGAGATGAAAGACGGTAAAAGTTCTTCCCTTATACCAGTCACTTATGCAAAACTAAATAGTAATGCCATATTATCATCTACCGGTATGTAAAATCAGTGAATGCTTGATACATTCCAAAAGTAGTTCATCTATTCTTTGAACAAGAATATTTCCAGGTGAAATATAACTCAGCACGTCCCTAATTGAAACTGCAAGAGATATTATATTAACCCTAAAGATTGTACACAGTCACAAGTACGGCATTATATAAATGCAATTAAAAAGTCGTAGAAATTAACCCAAACGATGTATTTGGCATTGGAGGCTACAATATCAGGTGTTCGATATTGTTTAGTTTCAGCACTGAAAAAAAGGACACAGATAATATTTACTTAAATTCTGACCTATTGGCAGATAATTATTTTAGACAAAGAGTTCAACGAATGGAACTTATAGGGTTTTCGGGTTAAGAACCTGAAGCCTAGTAAAAAATATAATGGTGCACTTGCAGTGAAACCAGATAAAATAAACGATATAATTTATCTTTGTAATATAATGGTGAACTTGCAGTGAAACCAGATAAAATAACATATCTATCTTATATTTGTAACACAATGGTGCACTTGCAGTGAAACTAGATAAAATAAAATATCTACTTTATCTTTCTAATTAAAATATACCCCAGCAAAAAAAGTTTACTCTCATTCATAATTTAAATGAAGATAGAAGAGGGAAATAATTTAAAATAAGAAATTGTGTTATGGAACAGAATCATTAAGACTTTGATATACATATTATAAAGACTTTTCTGTGTTGGAAAAAGGAGAAACCATATCGCACCTCTATTTAAATCAATGTAATTTAAACCAATGGATGTTTGGTAAATACATCATGTTAATTAGGAAGGTATCTGGAATCTACCACCAAAATAACAACTTTAACTTGGCGGCACACGCTTCGGAAGCCACGTGGCCTAACGCTCTACTCTCGCAGTAGACTAGAGCCGATGACTGAGAGATCAAAGTTTGAATCTCAGTCGGGTGTATTGAGGGTGGTTTTTCAAAATGGTTTTCCACCCTCCCTCCACGTGAATGCGAGTACACATCCTTTAAATAAAGCCTTCATAATCCCCAAAACCATTGGGGTAGTTAGTACATAAGCGTATAGCCCGAACGGGTAATAAGACGCAGTGCTAAAAAAAATTGACGCCAAAAAGCACTCCCACTACAATTTAAAGTAAATTAATTTATTAACTGCCTATTTCTAAAAAAAAATATGTTAAGATGAGCATTAATAAACTATCAATACTTTTATACAAAATTTACACATATAAAAACTGTAATAAGGCTTTTATTATAGTTTAAGCCCCATCATTGGCAGTTTTTCTATATCCCTGAAAATCTTTACTTTTGTAGTTAGTTTGTTCGAGTGCGGCATTGTCAATAACAAAACATTAGAGTAGATGACAATACAGTCATTGTGGCAGATATCTTGTTTACGATGACACTTCACACATACAAGCTCAAATGTTTTTTTAAACATGTTAGTGTGTGTAACATACAAGAAGACCTCTCATTGGTAATCTTGGTTCAGTGAATATCTTTGCCATATAATATTTCTAATTATTCATAGAGCCACATCTGTGGCCGGGTGGACTAAATGGTTGGACTCTCAACCCACTTTGTCGTCTGTGACGGAGAGATTGGGGCTCAAATTTAGGAAATTGGGCACTTCACTCTCCCTCCACGCTCATTTTTCTCCGAACCACCATCATCCTTATATTTTAGATTAAGTCCTTAGTCAAAGTTTTGCTGAAAGTAAAAACATAAATTTATCAAACACTTTTAATTAAATATGACCACACGATGCACACGTGTTTATGTATTTATAAAATCTCGCAGTGACTATTTTTAACAACATCGGCCTCATGTTGTGGACGAGATCGCTAAGGAAGTGCGTCTTGAAGCGCTTTCAAATAATCTTTAAACCCCTTTGTTCGTATCCCCATTTAGTTTTGTAGATTTCAGTAGATATAAAGTAAATAAGACTATCGTGATTAAGATCTCACTTTAATGTGATTTAAAGTGCTAACAATTAACTATTATTATTATTATTATTATTATTATTATTATTATTATTATTATTATTATTATTATTATTATTATTAGCACCGCGTCTTAACTACCCGTTCGGGTTATGCGCACTTACGCTAATGTGTAATGGTAGGGGGATTGGAAGATGAAATGGAGGACCTACAGTTTAACGTGGGATCCGAACCACGGTGGAGGCCTGGCATTCTACACAATCACAAGTTGTGATTAATACACGTATTTTCAGAGGTGACGGAAGGGTTTGGCATTCAGATAAATCTGTGCCGGGACCAAAGATAAAGGTAGACTTTATAGTAAAGTATACCTGAATTTGCATGACGGGAGAGTAGAGAACTATCCAGGAAAAAGAAAATACTTTATTACACAGGGCTGGTGCTCTAACCTTGGCCTCCTCGTCAAGAAGAAAACAAACTTTATGTGCCCGACACCTAGTCTATATATCCAGCGATGCGGATTTTGTTCTTGATGTATTTAATATTTGATCTTAGCGTGTGTATAGACATTTAAAAATATTTAAAACTATATTAAATACTCGGCGTTGTATGGGAGAAATATTTTTAGTTTGTTTAAAAATATTGAAAAAAAATATTGAATCAAAATTTTAAAATTCCGCTTTGAAGGTGTACAATGTACAAATTAATAGATCCTGTGCACTAACATGTACACTGTACATGTTAGTGCACAGGATCTATTAATTTTTTTAAAGACCTCTGTCTGCGGCAGATATAGCACAAAGCTCTTGAAAGACCGAGAAACTCTTCATTTTATTAATATAGATCAAATAAAATTATCTATCCCCCATAATGATGAAGAAAAACATATTTATGTAAATTTGATTAACATTTTAAGTAATCTATGCCTTTTACCCTTTATCTTATATATTATTTTAGTGTTAATACGATTTGCGTATCTACACTTTGTTAAAACTACATCCAAACATGTTTAGGAATTTAGGATTTCAAAGAATGTAGAAAATATTAAGACCCCCACAAAGTTTAAATAACTTTTATTGCTCGTAAAAACAAGTTTTTTCAAGGATATTTAATGAACAAAGTTTTTCTTAAATAATTATTTTCATAGAGTAAAACCTACTGATATTCTACCAATCTCCTAAATGTTACCCTCTACATAATAAAAGCGATTTATAATTTTCATTGCCATTAAGTAGAGCTCTGTGAACCAACACTGACTTGCTAACCAGCCTGTATGTGACCATATTCCTTACACGCTTGAAAAGTCAGGGGTGGACTGACCGTTTCCAAGCGACTCGGGACATAAATATGACGGCCCTTAAAGCAGCTACCTTGGTTAGCGAGAAATTATCAATCGCTGTCAGGTCACATGACTTAAAATACATTGCTCTGTGTCGTTTTCTGGAACTACTTCTATATTCTGTCTAAGCTTGTACACCATTTCGCCCTGCACCTATAATCACCCTATGTCGTGTAAATAGGACAGAGGGGAAAGAAAACTACGAAACTTCTTTGCTCAAAGTATATAAGAAAGCTAGTTGCTAGTTCTCAAGTATTTTAAACTGTTCTATTGTTAACCTACCATAATTTACTGTATTGGTTAAATAAAGGCTAAATCTAGAGCCCTTTTTCACCGAGACAAGTCTCATAGTTACGCAAACATTCTTAAAAAGTCGTTGAAAATGAACTAATGTCACGTTTTAACGTATTTTTTTAGCACCGAGTTTTACCACCCATTCGGGTTGTACGCTTATGTACTAATTACACTAGTAGGTTAGGAATTAGAAAGACCCAATTTGGAGGAAATGCACCCGCACTTGCATTGAGGGAGTGTAGAAACCATTTAGGGAAAACAGCCCTCAGTGCACCCGATAGAGATCGAACCCCGAACTCCCAGTCTTCGGCAATCTAGACCAATACAAGACTAGTGCGTTAGATCACGCGGCCACTAAAGCGTGTTTTTTTTTAATAAATATCAAACTAGAAGGTCGCTAAGGGAGCCCTATTGGTACTTTGATTTTATTTTGGCGTGAACCATATTTTGAAATAACACATCGTAGAATTAAATATTGCGTTAGAGATTAAAGTCTGCGGGGAAATTTCTCGCTTACCTTAACATATATCAATAAATACCACTTAAGCTATGTTTCAGTGTAAGCTGAAGTGGTGTGGGGAAGAAATTATATTTTTATTATAAGTAAATTCAATCCCGAGGCCATTTCAGCTACATAACCGATGATTACGTCACTATTCAGTCCACTTAAGGCTTTATACTGACATGAGCAAAAATATTTAGATTGGTGTCTATTTTTTATATAGTTAAGTATATAAAATGATCCTTCACCTGCTACTTGTGTAGATTACTAACCTAGTAAGGGTCACTATTAACCAAACCAATTCTTGACTTAAGAAATTGTTTATAAATCACGTGAATAAAAATCAAACTGATTGATTTTACATTTAATATCATCGTATGAGTTGCATCTTCAAAAATTAAATATTCTGGGCAACTTCAGACTTTATCACTGGAACCTTTTGATTTAAATTTAATAAAAACAATAATTTAGAATTGAATGAATATCAGCTTTATTTTATGGATTAAAAAGCAAAGGTATTATATTAAATCATTACAGCTATAGCCGCATCTAAATATCATATGAAGGTTACACGGGAAAGGTGGGAAAGTTCAATTTTAGCTCAAATTAAATTAGTGCTTCCATCTGTCAGACAATCATAATACCTTTATTATGCTCTCTAGGCTATGGTTAAAAGCGGTCTCTGTCATATTTAAATAATTTTTTTTAAAGTATTTTCTGGGGTCCTTATGAGGTTTGAGGTATTAAAATAGTTGTTTTGGGAAATGTGTGAAATGTGACTATATCCATTTTCCCTCTGTACCCTTCATATTAGCTACATTTAAAAATGACACCTGAATACGGATTAGATTCCCGTGTCCCAGGTGTTATTTGTCAGTTTAAAGAATATGATCTTTATTCTCGTTTAAAGTGAATTCTGCAATCCAAATCAAAGTGGCCTACCAGGATATATCAGCCCACCCCTGTGCACAGTAGATAATTATTTTCCCGTGGCTGAAACGCGTCGCTAGAATCGTATTCTCCAGCTGTCCATGCAAGCAAGCTCACGGTGCGCTCACCATAACCGCGATGTCTCATTTAACGTAGAGCCCAATAACCAGGGGGCGGAGGGTTATAATGTTAATCAGTGGCCCTTGATTGACAAGAGTAAAGCGCGGAAAGTTAGTTTTCTCTGAACGTGCGCACAAGATTAATAAAGTTAGACACGTGCACTTTCTTATAATAATATTTAGCACCGCGTCTTACTACCCGTTCGGGTTATACGCCTAAGTACTAATTACTCTAATGGATTAGGAATTGGGAGGGTTGAATTTAGAGGAAGTGAACCCGCATTTGCATGGAGGGAGAGTGGAAAACCATTTAGGAAAAACCACCCCCAGTTCACCCGACCGAGATTCGAACCTCGATCTCCCCGTCCTCGGCGGTCGAGCTCAACACGACTAGCGCGTTAGCCAACTACGCCACTTTCTTAAGGCTAGGCTAGATCTTCACTTGACTTTAAAACTAATTTAGTCTTTGATGAAACAAATCTATGACATCTAAGGTAGATTAGTCTCTAAAACCAAGAAATATTGGTCCTAGACTTAGTGAAGGCCTAACTATGCCCTAGACTCCCTTAAGATACCGTATATATGACTTAAGCATGCTAAATATAATTATATATCAGCCTTGGGCTTGCTGAAGGTGCCAAGTGCCTAGAATGGACTTTTTGAAAGTGCTGATTACTCCCCTAGGCTTCCTGAAGAAACTGACTCTCTGAAATAGGCTTGTTAAAAGTGCTGATTATTTGTACTGGAGTAGGTGAGGGTGCTGACTATTTGGCATAGGCTCGTTTAAACTTTAAAATGCTGACTATCTGGCATAGACTTGTTAAAATTACTATCTGTCCTGGGCCTGCTAAAGGTGTTGAGTACCTGACATAGACTTGTTAAAACTGCTGACTATATGTCCTTATCTTGCTGAAGGTGCTGAGTACCTGGTATGGGCTTATTAAAAGTGCTGACTATCTGTCTTAGGCTCACTGAAAAGGACTAAATTGGTCTATAAAGTTCATTAGTGTCACAAACCACCTATCCTTGTGTATCTTTGATATCGACGAAACAACTATCCCAGTTTACCTATCACTAATTAATCGTCTGTTTTTCTGATAGAACGCTCAATAGTACCTACACCTTCTACCCTTATACCACTCTCAAAGCTATCGGATGAACGTACACATAGGTCGTATGCAAGCACGACAATGAGTCGAATTGAAGGGTGAGAAATGAAGTGGCTTTAATTTGCTTGCTATTGGGCCGTCTGCACGAACGTACCCTATTAGATTGCAAATCAACACCACTTCACTTCTCATTCACCCTTTACTTTTCTCATTCTCTTTCTTGCATAAGGCCTTAGTTCATATCTTTAATACAGTCTTAACATTTCTCTTTGGATTTCAAGTTAAGATATCTTCTATAATTTTTCTTTGGATTTGAAGTGAATATGTTTCCTTGGTGATCAAGTTAGATGGAAAAAATCAATTGATACTATACTCAATAGTAGGTTATCCGACACCTTAACTTTATTGGTAGTGTATCAGTTCACTGAGCTAAGGGCCCCAGGTTCGATTCCTGGCATGACCTAAAAATTGATCATTGGTGAAATGTGGGTTTACTCTTTCACAGTGACGAATTTATGGCCGGGGACTGGATGTTGTGCCTGTCCTAGTCTTAAGTTAGATTATAAGACATATGAAGAATCTACGACAGGTCTAGCAAGACGGTAGTTAAAAATATATGGCTTGAATAAAAAACTTGCCCAGGCCACAGGCTGGAAACATTAATGGATGTAAGGTGAGCTGGTGGTCTAAGGGTAAGGTGTCGGACTTCTATGCTGGAGGTCCGGGGTTCAATCCTCAGTCCCAGCACAGATTTATCTGATTGCAAAACCCTTCCTTCACCTCTGACAAGACGTGTATTAATCACAACTTGTGAATGTGTGGAATGCCAGACCTCCACCGTGGTTCGGATTCCACGTTAAACTGTAGGTCCTCCATTTCATCTCACAATCACCCTACCATTACACATTAGCGTAAGTGCGTATAACCCGAACGGATAGTAAGACGCAGTGCTAATAGTAATAATAATAATAATAATAATAATAATAATGGATTTAATAAATACTTAATAGTAGATTATATTAATATAGAACAACCGTGGCTCACGTGATTTTTAACATCAGTCTCGCAATATATGTCAAGCAAATTTTAAATTAATACGCACTAGGTAGCATATATTACTTGGAGCTATAAATTAAAATCACTTGAGCTAAGATATTAAACCAAAACCCGTTTTGAGCGTCCGCCATATTGGAACGGATAATAAGATCGAAAAAACCCTGTCCATACGTGATCCGGCCTAGGCTTTAAAAACGTATCTGCCTAATTTCGTTGAAATATGCCCACGCACTTGAGGGGTTGTCACGGAACAAAGCTCCAGACAGACAAACAAATGACATGCCAAATGTTCGAGTTAACACATAACCTCGCTTCACTCTGGCAATAAAATACGTTATTTTACACCCTTACCATAGCTAAATGGTAATAAATAAGCAGTCAACCACAAATATAAGGGAACCTGGTTTGATTCCAGCTCGTTATAACTAGAAGTTAAATTGGTTCGTTTAAGTTAAAATGAAAATACAAATATTCAAAGTGTTATATAAAAATTAACCACCTTGGTAATTTACAACTTGTTGATACACAATTCTATAGATGTAACATCTTCAACTTCAAATAATAATATCTTCGAAATCTTTCGTGAGTACTTCTTGATATTTGGGGGTGGAGGGAGGGTTCTTAGAAGTTTCTAGTTGTAATGATCAATTTAAACATATAAAGATTAGCTTTTACATCACCCATATTACATTTAGTGGCTCGTGGGATATCATCTAGGGTAGCGTTTTATCAGCCGGTGTGCCATGAAGGATCAGCCGGGGGCCATGAAGGATCAGTAGGTGTGCCATAAAGGATCAGCTGGTGATCATGAAGGATCAGCCAGTGTGCCATGAAGGATCAGTAGGTGTGCCATAAAGGATCAGCCAGTGTGCCATAAAGGATCAGCCGGTGGCCATGAAGGATCAGTAGGTGTGCCATGAAGGATCAGTAGGTGTGCCATGAAGGATCAGCCAGTGTGCCATAAAGGATCAGCCGGTGGCCATGAAGGATCAGTAGGTGTGCCATGAAGGATCAGCCGGGGGCCATGAAGGATCAGTAGGTGTGCCATAAAGGATCAGCTGGTGGTCATGAAGGATCAGTAGGTGTACCATGAAGGATCAGTAGGTGTGCCATGAAGGATCAGCCGGTGTGCCATGAAGGATCAGTAGGTGTGCCATAAAGGATTAGCTGGTGGCCATGAAGGATCAGTAGGTGTGCCATGAAGGATCAGTAGGTGTGCCATGAAGGATCAGACAGTGTGCCATAAAGGATCAGTAGGTGTGCCATGAAGGATCAAGCCGGGGGCCATGAAGGATCAGTAGGTGTGCCATAAAGGATCAGCCGGTGGCCATGAAGGATCAGTAGGTGTGCCATAAAGGATCAGCCGGTGGCCATGAAGGATCAGTAGGTGTGCCATGAAGGATCAGTAGGTGTGCCATAAAGGATCAGCCAGTGGCCATGAAGGATCAGCTGGTGGCCATGAAGGATCAGCCAGTGTGCCATAAAGGATCAGTAGGTGTGCCATGAAGGATCAGTAGGTGTGCCATGAAGGATCAGTAGGTGTGCCACGGTATTTTAAGCTATGAAACTTTTAAATAAAATCTTAAAACTAGTTTCTTTAATGGTAAAATCTTTTCCTTAAAAATTGTTGTTGTATTTTGACTATTTTAGCGTCTTGTTCAGTGTGTTCAGTTGGAAAAGGTGGAAAATCACTGATTTAAGGATTGGAATCCATTTTCAGGTCTGTCAAAAATAGAGGTAAATGTTTTTATTTATTTATCTGCACCGCGTCTACCTACCTGTCCAGGACATAAGAAAATTAATTACACTAATGAGCTAGGGATTAGGGAGGTTGAAATTAGAGGAAATGCATCCTAGTTTGCGTGAATAAATAGTGGCTAACATCTTGGGAATAAAAACCATGAACAACACCTGAATGGGATTCAAACCCCGACCACCTCGTCACTAGTGAACTGGATCTGATATTTATTCCGTGTGTTCATGATGCTGATAAGATAAAATCAAATTGTAATTTAATTTCGCCGCCTTATCTCTATACAACCCGCATTGGGGGTTGTGTGATAAGCCGCGTCACTCTCCTGTTAAATTGGATTGGAGGTGACAGGGCGATAGAGATTCAAATCTCTGTCAAATCTACAGAGGGATATTTTTACATATTTTTTTCCCACATTCCTTCTACTCAATACGGGTACATTCCCTCTAAAGTTCTACCTTCCTAATCCTTATTTCGTGAGCGTAGTTAAAAATAAACGTACATTAATACGCGCTGAATTTATTTGTTATGTTGGTAAACTAATAGCCTGTCTTCCCTCACCTATTCCACCTTCTCCTTCACTTCTTGAAGCGTTTATTCTTCGTACTCTTTCTTTCTCTCTCACCACCCATCATTTTTCCCCGTCCATCCCTCACACGTCAAAGTAAATATCTCTTTTCCCCCCCCACCCAGGACGAATCATAAAACTAAGCTAATAATAGCAGGTAACTCTACGTAAAGGAGAAGGCTTACGATATATTATTACGTTGATGATTGTTACTGTGCGTACGTCTTGGCTCCACCCCCCCCCC
>CABFWO010001221.1:101899-192517 GCA_902155825.1 Timema genevievae
CCCCCCGCCCCCTCATGAAAAAAAAACAACAGATAAAAATTTTATTAGTACGATTGATGGTGACGCTTTTGAGTGGACGTCATTGAAATTTTATGTACTGTACTTAACAAGGTATATCAAATGTAACTTCGTGATGTATTGCGTTGAGAAGGCTCTATTACAAGAATTATAGGAGGGGTGGGGGTAAATTAGGGGGAGAGGTTTGGTTAGAATTCTCATTCCATGAATAACCTCAATTAAAAATAGTTGTTCCCAGCTCGCGTCCAAAAGATTCAAAAACATAAGATGACGGGGCAAGATCTGGTAAGTTAACATTTCAATAATTTTCGTTATTTTCTACAACACGTATCATCACCCGTTCGGGAAAAACGCATACTACGATAAAGTAGGTAGAATTTAGAGGAAATGTACCCAATTTTTTTTAGGGAGAGTGTTAAACCATTTAAGGAAAGATATCCCCGGTATACTTGACCGGGATTCGAAGCCCGATTTCACCATCTTCGGCAATCTAATATACTGTGAAAGTGATGACTTACATGTATGGTAAGGTATGGTATGTGTAAAGTTGATTTATTTTTGATTGATCCAAGATTTTTTTTAATTCTTGTTCTAGTATTTTAGGTTGTGTGTGTTTTGTTTCAGAAGGGTAATCGTTTTGATATTATAATGTACACAAATTGATTTTTTATTATGAAATCATAATATTTAAATTTAAAATTAAAGATGGATGAGGTTACCGGCATTGTTAAGAAATAATTTAATCGAAAGATTAAGAAGAAATGAGTTTACTGCTATGATAGTGACATATTTGAAAATAAAATAATTAAAATTGGTGAGGTTACCGGTACTGTTAAGAAACAAGTGAATCTAAAGATGAATTTACCGTTATGATAGTTAATATTTGAATTTAAGGATTACAAATTTATTGGATACTAATACTGTTAAGAAACAATGGACTCGAAAGATGAATTTACCGTTATGACCGTTAATATTTGAATTTAAGAATTAAAGATTGATTAAGTTACCGGTACTGTTAAGAAACAAGTGAATCAAAAAATGAATTTACCTCTATGATAGTATTTGAATTTAAAGATTAAAACTGGATGACGTTACCAGTAGGCTAATGTTAAAAAAAATTGATGCCTAGATTTAGATTCAAATATGTAATAAACCTCAAGTTTCAAAACATGAAGCTTTTTTCGCGTGTTTTAAATTAAACAATTGTAAATTTTACTGGCATGAGTATTTAAAAAAGTCAAATAAATTTTATAACTGTTTAGGCCTACTATTATTTATTTAGTAAGTTAGGTAAACACATTGCACAGCGTACCGTGAAAACATACTTTGGTGTGGTTTTTAAAATATATTTTATTAGTTTATTTATATCCTGAAAGAGATATAAACCAAGAGCTACTAGCTAGCTCTCTTCACTAATGCAAAGCCGATCACTTATAGACGTTTATAATTAATAGTTTAGTCTCGGGTATCAACCAACCTCTCAGAATACCGAATTGCGTTGTTGTTGTTTTTTTTTGTTTTTTGTTTTTTTTAGCACAGTGTCTCACTACCCATTCGAGTTGTATGCATATGTGTTAGGGATTGGTAAGGCTCAATTTTGAAGAAGTGTACCCGCTTTTGCCCTGAGAGAGAGAGCGTGAAAAACCACCCTCAGTACACCCGTCATCGGCAAGCCAGTCTATTGCGAGGATAGTGCCTTAAGGCGATTGGCCCTTTTCATTCGGCGTGGAAAAGTAGAGCTGTGGGAACAAACGGCTATCTTCAAGAATTTTTATTGGTTTTCAATTTTCTTTTTGGAAACGGTTTGTTCAAAAATTGAAGCATGTTGATTAAGTTATACTTTTTATGTACACACCTCCTCTATAATTTTAACAGTGATCAAATATCAATAAAATTGACATTTTTAATAGAAAACTGCCAGCTTCATAACAAAAAATAAGAAAATGTAACAATTAATAAACATCAATACATTATGTTAGAAGAGGTGTTGAAAATATTAACATGAAAATTTCACTCGTTCTCGAGAAAACTGATATTTCCAAACGTATGATTTTTCTGCAAGACCTGTCCGGTAGCTAGCGCCATCTACGTCTTCCGTGATCTATCTGTTCTTGTTGGCGCGGAAGGATACTTTGGTCGGTTGTGAAGCCACGCCACGCCTCTCACCCTCCCACCCACCATCCCACAAAATAGGTTCTAGACTTGCACTTGACAGGGCCGAGGGCCTTAAACCAGTCGACCCCCGAAGTGGGTTTTGTTTTTATTTTCATTTTTTTAGCACCATATCACACTACTCGCTCCGGTTATACGCCTATGCACCAATTACTGTATTGTGTCAGGAATGAGAAAGGTTAAATGTATAGAGAATGCAGATGCATCTGCTTGGAGGGAGAGTGGAAAACACTTTAGGGAAAACCACTCTCAGTATACACAACCAAGATTGATCCACGATCTCCCCGTCATTGCCAGTCTGGTCTATTGTTATAGTAACGCCTTAAACCATATGGCTACCGACGTGGGTATTTGGTTTTTATTAATTCGAAGGTTTGTTGTCACAGATACTGACACTTATTTAACTATTTAACCTTGGTAAAATAATAATTATATAATAAGAGCACAGAAGGATGTTCTATAGTAAGATTAAGGTTCTACTCTCGCAGTAGATTAGACTGCCGAAGACGGGGATATTGAGGCTCGATTCCAGCTGGGTGCACTAAGGGAGGTTTTCCCTAAATCTTTTTTCACTCTTTCTCCAAGCAAAAGTGGGTGCAATTCCTTTAAATTAAAACATTTCTAATCCCTAACACATTAGAGTAACTAGTACATAGGCGTATAACCCGACCGGATAGTAAGACACGGTGCTAAAAAAATATATAGTAGGATTCTTGTAATATTATAATATATTATATTCGTGCTATTTAAACGTGTACTTTCTGAACCCACTGATTATATCAGCACACGATCTAGAACAGACACAGCATCCAGTCCCCAGCCGTTAATTAATCACAGTGAAAAGGAAAACCACCATTTTACCAAAGATACATTTTTCGGCAATGCCATTTTAGAATATACAACAGTCAACATTGACAACATTTTTCTAGATCATTATTAATTATTTAATGGGTATTAATATAATCTATCAAACGTTATAGCTACACGTTATATGACTTGACGTATTAAAATTATTTTAGTAACTTTTGTAGCCTAAGTGTAAAAAAATTTGCCTCTGTCAGATTCGGACTGTATCTCAACTTACACTCATTTATAAATAATATCTCACATGATCCGCACAAGGGACCTTTAATAGATAATATTATGAATGTCAATAAAATAATAATTCAATTCAATTTCAATTTTCTTTATTATATTTTTTATTATTATTATTTAGCACCACGTCTTACTACCCGTTCGGGTTATACGCTTAAGTACTAATTACGCTAATGGATTAGGAATTGGGAAGGTTTTTTAATAGAGGAAGTGAACCCGCATTTGCGTGGAGGGAGAGTGCAAAACCATTTAGGAAAAACCACCCCCAGTTCACCCGACCGAAATTCGAACCTCTATCTTCCCGTCCTTGGCAGTCGGGCTCAACACGACTAGCGCGTTAGCCAACTACGCCACCGAGGCGGGTTTCCTTTATTATAGTGCTGGCCAACAATCGTAAGACCTATAACAGGCCAGCACTGAAAAGTATACAAGTACCTTACAAATATAGGCCTATATATATTTACACGATAAAATAAGATAAACAATAATAGCTAAATAATTTTATAAACTGTTGAATAGTTACGAAAAAAATAGTAATTAATAATGATAAGAATAAAAAATAGCAATAATAACAAATTACTAAAGAGTAGTTAAAAGCAGTAACAATATGCAAAAAAAAACAACATAAAATTGTAAATTTAAATATTATAGGCAGAACCTCTACATGATAAATTATTGATATGGGAGCTCATTAAATAACTCTCTGAGTTTAGCTTTTCTTTTATGATAGAATAATAATAATAATAATAATAATAATAATAATAATAATGGTGTTTCTGGGCTACATAAATCTGAAGCTCAATTCGTGGAAAGATTAGCCCGTACTAATGTACCGCTGCCCAGAGGACGCCCGAATGTACTAATCGTACATTTCCATGTATCAATGAGATGATGACAGTGATAGTGAGTATGAGGCTGTGGAACCAGTAAAAACTCTTAAACCTAACTTAAGCCTAATTTACCAATCCCTGGTGACCGTTGGGGTAATTTCCCTTTCAGGAAAAAAAAAAATACCCAAGGTACCAGCTGAGAATTGAACCTGAGACCTCTAAGTCAGAAGCCAGGTGCATTGACCACTATACAACTATACCGGTAATAATAATATCAATAATCATATGGTTAAACTACTTTGATATTGGCTGCGAAAAAAGTATACGTTTGTATTTTCTAAACCTAACTTCCAACCGCGATTCCAATATTTCTAAGGTAAATTAAGATCATGTTTAGTGAAAGGAAAACGTACTGCTGCCTACCGGACGGAAATGTCCATACATTTGGTGGTCGACCTTGACTGAATATACCTGCTGCATTTTTCAGAAGCTTTGGATTGCACTCTACCTAGTTATTGTGATACTAAGGGATGTGGAAAGTACTAGAAAAACCCCGTGTCAGAGGAACAATCCCGGTACTTTTCTTCCACCTTCACCGCCCCCCACTCTAAAGATCAATACATCCTTCTCTCCTCCTCCCTTCCCCTCATTTCATCAATCTTTCTCCCCGTTCTCCCACTTCATCTTCCTCCACCCCAGCCGCGGTGGAATCAATTTCTCCCTCTCACTTTAAAATGACGTCACAGTAATGACGTGATACCCGGGACGTCATACTTTGAGAGCTTATTCGTTCCCTTCCTCCTCGTTCCCCTCTCGAACGATTGTGTGCGAACTCCAATGGGATGATGCTCTCATCGATCCAGCTGGTCACTTCCCCTCGCTTGTGACGTCACGATTTGCGGGAGGGCGACTGACGTCACATAGGAGTAGAGGGAGCGGATTCTGAAAGGCTGTGTTTTATAATAGGGTTAGAGGGGCGTCTGAGAATCAGTTCTGTGCGGTCCTTACGAGAGTACACATCTCACGTGCGTGGGACTTCATAAAGTGTGTGTGGGGGGCCATTCAAAAGTTTATTTTGCGTATGTTTTGTCATTAGCTTTTCGAGATCGTCTCATTAATTTAAGTGATTGAAAGATTAATATATTTTAATCAACACATTTTAGACGTGAATTACACTGTCCAGATTTTATATAAAAATAAAAAACAAAATCCAGAGAGTATCCCCGTCAACTCTTTTTTTAAGTGTTGTGCCCCTTCTCATGTATGCAGCTGACTTGGAGAGGATCCTTTATCGTTCTGGATCGTCGCCGAAAGGAACCCTTACCATCGCCTTCACCGCCTGCCAGTTCCGAGGTTGAACACGTGCCCTCCTATTCAGGAGGTGTGAACCTCCCAACCAGCCCTCTTGGACTATCTCAATCATCTTTAACTTCATCGACCTCCTCCCCAGGTGGGTGTTCTTGAAACTTTACACCCCCCGAACCCCTAAACAACCTTCCCTATTTTGAAATTTAAAAAAAAGAAAAAAAGTAATTTTAATTTGTTTTAGAAAATATACCCCCTTATTATTATTTATTTTTGTGACTTTGACAAGAAGAGTTAAAGATTTGTCGATCAGACTCAAGAGAAGTGTTTCATCAGGCTCCATACTCAATAGTAGGACAGGAGTCCTGTGTCACGAGGGGGTGTTAACAGCTGATCGTGCGCCCAGCGGGTGGAAGCATCAACTTTAATACTGACGTCACGCTTCAGTTGCTCATCTCTTAATAGCCAAGCGCTCGCTGTTTTAAAAATCCCGCACAGGGAAATATCAATCTTAAGTCTACGTACACACACACACATAAAAAAATATGGATTAGACATAAATCGTGCATTGTGATGTGATATAATAATTTATCTATTAAATATTTTATTATTTTATTTTCTTTGAGATACAAAATATCCTTCACCATTGAGTATTTTAGAAGATATTTCGGTCGAGCTGTCGAGATAAGCGGCTGGTCAGAATGTACGGAAGACATGCGGGCGTCAGTTGCAAACCGATACGACGACGTCAACATCAACATCATCAACAACAACAACAACAGAACATATACAAACTTCAACCAAGACAGATTCTTCAAAGCGGAGCCTTACAGTAAGTTTGGAAACACAACAAAGTTTTTTTTTAAATGCTTCCGACTAACACGTTGAGCGCTTTAATTTTGACTAACGCTTCTAATCCTTGGTGGAGCTTTAAAATTTATATTATAAACTACTAGCACAATTTCTAAACAATGCACAAATTAATATCCATTAATTTAATCTAATATTTATCAATAATTCTTATAAATATTACACTATATATAATATAATAAACTAACCTATTGGATAGTGATTGTTTGGAAATAATACTATTGATTATACTAACAACCATACTTGTAATAATATTTAATATATACCTAAATAGAATTAAATCAAATAACAGTAATTTTAGTTTGTTTTTAACATATATTATCATTACTATTTTAATATTATGACGACCAAATTCAAAATAGGGAAAAACAAAGAAATATTTTAATAAATACAACTTAAGTATTATAATATTCTACGTCTAATAACTAAATGGATCCAATCAAAACACAACATTTTCTAATATTATATCATAAATTGCAGCGATTAGCAAATTATCAGGCTCATTTAACCGCTCAGAGCCATTTTATCTTCCAACCACTATTTCTATTCAAAAACAATCATTTTATCGACAAAATTATAGTGAATTTAAAGTCTCCTGATTGATTAAAAGGTGTCGATGAGACTTGTACAAATACTTGGTCCACCGTGTATATTTAAACAGAACAGACCACCTGCAGGGAAGGAGCACGTGGTATTTGGCCAGACGCCGGTTTGCCACCCACCTTAAAAAAGACGGCATGTGACTTGTCTCTACGTAGGTAACTCAGGTTGGATGAGTGACAGAAACAAACTCTGCCAATTATCGGGAACAATTCTGTCTTAAAACAAAATATTAAACTTTTATCTTATCGTCGAAATAGATACTTTCATTGTAAAGAATAACAATTAAATAAGATTGATCTTCATCTGGATGGAGCTGGGAATATTTAGTTAATTTGAAGAGAGTAAAAAAAAATCAGATCTGAACTTATCTTGTGTTTTCTTCTTTAAGCGCGCCTGTTCTGGATTTCACGTGGTTTAGACGACGGTGACGCCACCAAATTATTGACGTAGTCGCGTCTTTTTTTTAACGCTTTTACAGGAGATACCGTAAAGCCTTGCGTCATCTGTGACGTCAATCCACGCCCATGCGCCATGTGACGTCACAAGCGAAGCGTCGGGAAAATCGATTCGTTTTTGTGACGCCGTTGCAGCGCTCCGTCACTTTTTTTTTTTTTTTGCCACAGTAAGACATCTATGTTCTGTTGTTTTTTTGCTCCGAGAGAGATACTGATATAAGTGTATTTGAAACCACTTACGTTACGACTGGGACTTTAATATGTCCTCCCTAAACCGAGAGAGAAAAAGGGTATCCAAATATGAACAGGCGTATGAAACCACATAACAGAAATAAGGGAGCTCGGAAAATGTGTTACTGGAACTTGGGAGACGGTCCTCGATCGGTCTTTGGTTGTGACGTCAGTAACCGACATGACGTCATGATGGGCGAGTGAGCCTGTAGTGTCGACTGACTGTGGTAGGTGGCAGCACTTGCTGTTCTGTTTACATCGTCGTGTGGTCAGCTACTTCCGTTTCCGAAGATGTTTTACTATCCGCACAGTGGCAGATGGTGTTATCCTCTTAAAATATTATGGTATAGTAAGATAAATGAATAATTAACTTCTGATATAATTGGTTTGAATGCAATACATTTATTTGTACATCTGAAAGGCTTTCAATTGCACACAGTGACCGCGTGTTCACGAAACATATTAGGGTAGGTAATGTACAGTAGCCCCATGGCTTCTTTGGTGCTGACTGACAACTCACAGATGACTTGTGACAGTTGTTAAACACATGTTTTTACAAATCATATGGTTCGACGTAGGGATACATAATTTGGTCTGGTAACTTTTCAAAGCTGTCAGCTGTCAGTCAGCACCAAAGAAGCCATGGGGCTACTGTAAATATGAGTTATCGGCAATTCTACGTGAGCAATAACTAACTGGATAATTGAATAGTCTTGAAAAAAAAGTACTCATAGTCACATTATGAAATTTGGAGAGAAATGCGAATTTTGAAACATTCAAATAAGCTTAAAGACATAATAATACCGGTACTATTTTGAATTTATAAATAAGACTTGCGTAACTATACAATATTTATGTTGTGTGTTTTGTTTCAAAAAATTTAAAAGCTTAGTGCAAAAACATTATTAGAAAATCCAAACAATATATATTATCATATGAAATGAATTAGTTTTAAATGTATTATCAATATCAATTTTTAATTAGTGAAAAGAACATTTTAATATTATCATTTGGCATTTATTAGAAATTTTTGTGAAAAGATATTTTATTATATTTGTGTGTTATTATCTATTTAATTATTACAGGTTAGTATTTGATTAGTTTAAGCCTTTCCGTGAGATAATCACTATTTACCATGGGAGGGGGGGGGGAAATTAATGTACACAATCAGGTGGTAGCGTGGTGAGCTAAATACATCTTTAATCCTACTTTATTGGCAAAAGACTAATTAACTTTTTTTAAAAAGGAGTAGTATAACTATAATGTGTTCATCTAAATATATCAAGCGATTATCATTTTAATTTAGATAGGTAGACTTCTTTTTTTAACAAATTATTATAATTCTTGCCTATTTTACATATTGAACTATTTATTTTATTTTAACATACTACCGCACATTGTTGGCACACCTGTAATTATATTAACTGATCTTTCATTGCACCGCTTAAGACATAATATCATGCAGTCTCTTAGTTGATAATAATATGTCACCAAAATAAATTGCTTCCTGTGAATGTGTTAATTTTTCGTGTCTACAATGAATTGTGTTTTTCACTAAGAACGTGTCGGAAAAATATTGTTTCATTCGTCAATGCTGTAAATAATGTGTGGCTAAAAAAATATGAGAGGATCGTATTTTTATGTTCATCAAAACACTAATGCTGAAAAATCTATGCATTTAATTCATTTATTATATTTTGGAAAACCTTTAATAAAAACTATCCTCAGTACACAAGGCCGGGATTTAAGCCCTGACCTTCCCTTTATTAGCATATCAGACTAGATGAGCTTGAAATTTTGTCTGAGTGCTCACCAATGTGGAGCCTTCTACCTTTATTGAGTAGAGAAAAAATGTATTTATTGTTCTATGTTATACCGAGGAAAGATAAAAACACAGTTTTAAAATATAAAAGTTTGCGATTACTCTTTATTTGTATTTTTTTTTCACTAAAATTGTTACATCTCGCTATATCCGGCATGATTTGGACACAAAATAAGTTAATTTATTATAATTATCAAATTTTTTTAGCACCACGTCTTTCTACACGTTTGGATTATAAGCTTATGTACTAATTACGCAAATGGTTTTAGGGATTAGTAAGGCTTTATGTAGAGGAAATGTACCCTCATTTGAATGGAGAGGGTGGAAAAACATTTAGGAAAACCACCCTCAGTACACCTGACAGAGTTCGAAACTCGATATCTCCGTCATCGGCACTCTAGTCTACTGCAAGAGTAGCGCGTTAGACCATGTGGCCACCGAGGCGGGTAAACTATCAATTTGTACCTTTCGTCTACCCGGTAAGGCAGCAAGTATACAGTAGCCCTATGGCTTCTTTGGTGCTGACTGACAGCTCACAGCTCTGAAAAGTTACCAGACCAAATTATGCATCCCTACGCCGAGCCATATGATCTGCAAAAAACATGTGTTTAGCAGCTGTCACTTCTGACAGTCAACATTTAGGTATATATCTAAATGTTGACTGTCAGAAGTCATCTGTGAACTGTCAGTCAGCACCAAAGAAGCCATGGGGCTACTGTACCTTGCATTATTCCACTATGGTATGGCTTACAAGACAGGTTCATAGTGCAACCCATCAAGGTGAGACTTCTACATTTCAGGGTAAGCTAAGTGTAGTTACTTAATTCACTTTAGAACAAAAATAATTAAATACTAGATCACTAATAACATTTCAAGTGTAGGTTCTAGATCCGCAATACAATTTCATTAGAAGGGTCTTTTAAAAAATTAAAACATTTTGTTACGTCCAAAATGTATAACATTTATCTATTTTATAAGTATTATGCTATAAGTATTGATAATATTTATAAAAAGTGACAGCCGCAGATCACATGACCTGACGTATGAATACGTGAAAGTTGTTCTGGTAGCTTTTCTATCACCCGCTTCGGTGACCTCGTGGTATAACACGCTAATCTCGTGTTGGACTAGACTACCGAAGACTGGGAGATCGGGGTTCGATCCCGGTCGGGTGTACTGAAGGGGTTCTCATAAATGGTTTTTTCTACTCTATTTCCACGCAAATGTGGGCGAACTTCATATAAATTAAACCTTCCTAATTCCTAAACCATTAGTGCAATTGGTACATAAACGTATAACCCTAACGGGTAGTAAGACGCGGTGCTAAAAAAAGAAAACCTTCCCATAAAAAATGTAACTGTGGCTTCCAGTTGTAGTTTCGAGCATTCACAAAGCAGGATACCTTGTCGGTTGCATTGCCCTGGACAGTTTTATGAAGTTCTAAAGAGAATCAAATATACTGTGCTCATGTACGGTTTACGACCAAGATAATAATAATTATTATTATTACTAGTCCGTTGGCCTTGAGTATGGAGGGAGAAAAGAAACCCACCGAGCTCTTCTTGTGTGTGTGGCGAACAAATATTATGATTCAAATTTTACTTCCACATCTTTATAAAAGACGGTTTTAAATTAGCCGCTTAGCTAATTTAATTTGTAGTTTTTGTATTTAAGGGTGGGGGAAGTAGGAAACGCGAGAAAAGGGTAGTGTTTTGTTTTTTTTTTGTAAATTTTATATCAAAACTTTTTCTGGCCAAAATAAATAAAATATGGATTGATTCAGTAGAAACATATTCCTAATTTAATTTTCTACACCTGGTGATATCAACAATTGTTTAATATCTGTCATGAGCATGACGGCATTAGATGAGAATCTTTTTAAATGAAGACTTAAAAAGTTTTCATTAAATGCTAGTACAATCTTGACGGATATTGAAAAACTGTTGATATCACCAGGTGTAGAAAATTAAACTATTAATTTCTACTGGAGAATTATTTTATTTATTTTGACCAAAAAAAGTTTAGTTATAAACACCGCAAAAAAAAAACTGTCCTTAACTTGCATCCCTACAACCTCACCTTATACATTAGTGAATTATAAATTACTTCGAAAAACTGTAAAAGGTGGAAAAAAAATTAGCTAAGAGGTTTTTGATTTGATTTGCACGGTCTTGTTTTAAAATAAGTTCTACCTTACACGTGGCAAAAATAAAACAATTTTTTTTAAGTTAGTATAAATTTTGGTTTTGAACAATTTACCTTACTGTGAACTAGACCTACTTACTACATGATGTATCTTAAGTATCTTGACAAAAACTTAATTTTAAATATCATGTACTTATAGTTAGAGCATTATACTGGCATGATTAATTACACACATGTATAAGAGTGGTAGTGTAATTACTAATGAAAGTATTTAAAGAATAATATGATTTCCAAGTTTATACGTATGTGTAGGTAGATAAAACAACTTTTTGTACTAAAACTGTCAGATTCAATCTAAATGTGGGAACTATAATTCGATTTAGGTTGTAAATGGGGTTGTAAATGAGCTCATACATACGCACACATAGATCTATATACATATTTGTTATATATATAATTTATAAAAATAATTCTTGATCTTGAAACACATGCTACCGAAAAATAAATTTACCGATCCTAACCAAATTATTGCTATTGTTATTGCTTAGTGTGTGAACAATTATTGTTTCTTATGGGCTTCTTCTTTCTTCCCTGCTTTAATCGTTGGGGCATGTAACATACGTATTTATATAAATTAACTAATCGTTTTAATATATTATTCTATTTTTTTGTAGACACTATTCAAGAGCTCAATTATTCGCCCTCTTATCGGATTGGAATTATAATGGTGAGTGATTAATAATATCGAAATATAAATATCATGTGATATATATTTGTAAAAGTAAAAAAGCAATAATTCCGTGTATGTATTTATTTTTATGATTGATCGCCACCAAAAATAAAATACCGTTCCAAATGATGTTTCCGGTCACGCGTATTATTTATTATATGGTTGTTTTGTCGTTTTTGTCACTCAAGCAAGGTGTGAAACAATAATTCGTTAAACGTTATCATAATGATCCGAATAGATTGAAAAATGGCACCTGCACACGGGAACCGAGCCCGGGACTTTTGGTTTAACACGTCAATGCGCTACCACTGATCTATCCAGGGATTGCCCCCTGTTCAGAGTAATTCTTCACTCAGATTTTAATTCATAATCTGTGACGGACGCGTAGACGGGACGATCCCTGGATATCTCNCGTAATAATGATAGAAATAATATTGCGCGCCTGTGCTACATCATTCGTAGCCGAGTTTGTGGAGAGATTAGCCAATACCATCCAGGGGACGCCCGAATGTACTAATCGTACATCCTTTCCGTGGAGGCTCTTTCTATGTCCCGGTGAGATGAGGAGATGATTATAGTGAGTATGAGGGTGTGGAACCAGTGGAGACACTTAAACCTTAAGTAAGCCTAATCAACCAAATCCTGGTAACCTTTGAGGTAAATCCCCTTTGGGGGAAAATTACTCAAGTGTACCAGCCGTTAATCAAACCCAGGACCCCTCGGCTCGTAGCCAGGTGAACTGACCACTACACCCCGAGGCAATATCTTCATAGTAAATAATCATTCAATCCTCAACCTCCACCTTACATATTTATACTTAATTGAATAGCGTTGATTTCTTATATCGTTATCAAAATGTACTGGAAATGATATAATCAATTTTACTTTCTCTTATACAGATATTATTGCAATGGTGAAAAATTTGATGATGATGATGATAATAATAATAATAATAATGGTAATAATACCTGCCTCGGTGGCCACGTGGTATAACCCGCTATTCTCGTTTTAGACTAGACTGCCGAAGACGGCGAGACCGGGGTTCGATCCCGGTCAAATGCACTAAGGGTGGTTTTCCTACATGGTTTTCCACTCGTCCTACACGTAAATGTGGGTGCACTTCCTCTAAATGAACACCTTATCATTAATACATTAGTGTAATTAGTAAACAGACATACAGCCCAAACGGGTAGTAAGACGCGGTGCTAAATAAATAGTAGTAATAATATCGTCTTTAAGTTAAGATCAGCCCCTTTTCTGACACTTCCTCGAGATTATGATAGATCTTGATATTTTGTGTCCCCTGAGTTCATAAAAGGCGATATTACGATTATGTTTGTCTGTCTGTCTATCTGTCCGTCTATGTATCTGTTACTCTGTACGTATCAGGGGCTGCAGACAAAACTGTTTGATGGAATTCGTACAAAATTGATATTTAGATGTTATATGGTCACATCTTGACGCCAAATCAGGATTTTGATTAGATAGTCCAAATATGAAGGGGTAGTTTACTGATGACTGTGTTTTTAAAACTTGATAACGTATGTTTTAATTTTGTTCTAAAATTATATCTGGAAAGTTTCATATGATTATATTCAAATTAAATGGTTGTTTTACCGAAGAAAATTTGTTAGTAGGTAGTTTTCTGATAAAAAAATATTTGGAGAATATTATAATAAGCTATTTAAAAAAAACTTTTCTAGAAACGATGTACGTTTGTGTCGTACCATCTGTTTTATTCAAATATAAGTTAAAAACGTAGCTATTTTATATTTTACCACTGATAAAAGTGAAATTTTTACTATGTAAAAGCTACGCCTGTAAACACGTTGACATAGGCAAGTCTCGTCACAAAAACAAAATCCGTCTGATCTTCACAAAATATCTCCGCATGTCCACTCAAACAGATCCAATCGAAACGAAACTATGGCGACATATATATATATATATATATATATATATTTAGCACCGCGTCTTACTACCCGTTCGGCTTATACGCTTAAATACTAATTACGCTAATAGATTAGGAATTGGGAGGGTTGAATTTAGAAGAAGTGAACCCGCATTTGCGTGGAGGGAGAGTGGAAAACCATTTAGGGAAAACCACCCCCAGTTCACCCGACTGAGATTCGATCTCCCCGTCCTCGGCGGTCGAGCTCAACATAACTAGCGCGTTAGCCAACTACGCCACCGAGGCGGGTTATGGCAACATAGGAGTACTTAGTGGGTTTTTTTTAGTGTGGGTTTTTTTGTTCCTGTTTTTCTTTAAATTAGTTGCCAAATATTCTCCGCGATTTTCTTGTTTGTCAAGGCGTCTAAATCCGTGGCCATCTGGTTAAGTTATGTAGCACGTCCCCCGCAAGAGGGAGAAAGCTGATAGATAACACATACGTCATGGAGAGTGTTCATTTAACACCGGCCCCCCCTCGATCAGCTGCTGGAAACTTTAGTAGTATTATTATTATACTTGACACTAAGGTTAATAAACGCTTAATCTATCATGTAAGATGGGGAGGATTAGATAATGTGCATCCACGCTAACGCAAAAAATCACAGTAGTGTAATCACACGTGAAAAACTATTTTCAATGTAACACCTCTAAACCAGGTAATATGGGTTGCAGAGACATAATTACATTACTATGATAGTGAACTTTTGGAAAATTCTACCTTTTCAGTTTTTATTTCAAAATTATTCTGAACAAGTTAATTTTTAATTCTTTTGGGTAATTTTAATACTCATTTCATATTTGTTAATTTATACTTCCTCAGATTTTAGCGGTGATAATATTGTGACACCCTTATTAAAAGAGAACAATGATGTATGTTTTTTTTTATCACTCCGCGTGATTCACACATGTTGGTTCTATTATACTTTGGATATCCCTTGGTACAAAATAAAGGTCCGGAGAAAGTTGAGAAACATAAATAGAAAATATTCTTGTAATGGTTCAGATACCGTATTTACTAAGTTTGGTTGAAATCAGTTAATGCATTCAGAAAACATGTTATTAAATGGCTGTTTTTGTAATTTAATTTTTTTTTATCATCGCGTCTTACTACCGGTTCAGGTTATATGCATATATATATATGATAGCTTACTCTAATGAGGTAGGGATGAGGAAGGACCCCAATCTTCCCATCACAGTTCTTTATATTAAGAGAGTGACGTCTTAGACCATGCAGCCATTGAAACGGGTTTTATTATTATTATCATCATCATCCTCAACAGCATTATTTGCAAGTGTGTTTGTGCTACGCGTCTTCCTGCTCGCTCAGGCTATCTGCTACTGTCATAGGAAACTCACCAAATCTCTCTCTTAAATAGCAAGAGAAAACTGCATTGAAAATAAAACTATACAAAAAGAAATAATAAACTTTCATCAGTCTCGAGTAGTAGAATACACACATCCCGGATTTAGACTGTGCGAACCAGTCGAAATCGCTGATAGCGAGCCAAACCTGACGCTAATTGGTTAGCTGAATCAAAATCTCAAATGCATGTCTAGTACAGAGTAATCATTTTGTTGGGATTTGTGAGTTACCCTCGATATTTTTAATGTGGGGAAAACATACCGTTTCCTAATTGGCAAAGCTACCGGATTTCACTATCTTGCAACCAACCACTTTTGAAATTGTATTTTTTTTTAACAATGTTCTATTATATTAAATACAGTTTTGAAGCCTTTGACTAGAAGCTGATTAATATTATTGTTTTTGTTTTTTATGGACAGTACTAGCCTATATATTATAATATTAAATGTGAAGACTATAATTGTAAATACTTTTAAAACAAGTATGTTAACGATTTTATCCCAGGGTAGGAAAGGATGGAAAAATTACACATCGTAAACGACTCTCGAGTGTACCTAGCCGAGAATTGAACCTTGACCTCCCTGTCAGTAACGTATAGTAGCAATGCATGCCTTCTTAAACCAATCTCAGCCACCACCGCTGTTATTATTATTATTATTATTATTATTATTATTATTATTATAGTTTAGGGCCATCAAATTAATGTTGAACAAAGCTAGTTGTTATAGGAGAAATCAACACTATTCAATTAAGTATATATGAAAGGCGAAGCTTGGGGGGATGAACGATTATAATTACGGACATGAGCCGTATCTCGATTATAATTGAATAAACTGAAAAATGACACCTGTTAGTTGTTGTTTCAGCTAGAGTTAAAGTGTATAAAACCTACCAAACTCTTCCGTAAGTTGTTTCGCACGCATTTTTAGCTTATTTTTTAATCAGTATTTTATTAATAGGCTTATAAAAAATGTAATCACACTATAGTCAAGTTCTATTAGTTTCCATAATTTCAATTTTTTTTTATTTCTGATAAGATATTCAGCTAAATAATAACGTTACCCAAATTTGCCCTTTATATATAGGGTATATTTTTTTTATTTATTTTTTTGGTAGAAAGTCTTACTATTAATTTTTGAGCAAGTGAAATATAATTTTAACATTAATTGTGAAAAAAAAAGATTCTTCACTAATCTTAAATTAAAAGATCCTTCAATAAATAAAACTTGGAAATTAATTTCAAGATACTGGATCTTAAATTAGGTTTTATGCCAATAACCTTACTCAAATGAAACCTATGATTTCTTAACATGCATTATATATATATATTTTTTTTGTAATTAATATCCATTTAATGTAACGTACTGTTGTACTTTTGGTACAACTCCATTCATTACACTGGCACAGTTCTTATCCATGGTGATTGTTATATTATGAAGGGTTGACGTAAATTCCGTCACGAAGATTTTATGACCCAAAGCTCCTGTGTAAATTCTAATTCGTCACTATCAAAGGTTGTGTGAATTCCATCCAGTGTTAAATTGACTTTCAAAAAAAATTAATTTTTAGTTTAACGTAGCACTGTGGATATAAAATTCTTGTAACAACTTCGTAAGTAAAAAAAATAATTAAAAAATCTGGAATTGGTGAATCTTATATTCTCAATTTACGGATGCGATGTTCCTTCCAGATATTGGGGCTGAATTTTCATCGTCCACGAACCGCTCAACAAATTCTTGGGTATCATTTCACTCAACACTTTTTTTTGGTCAAAATAAATCAAAAATTTCTCCAGTTGAAACTTGTAGTTTAACTTTCACCACGTGGTGATACCAACAGTTGTTTAATATCTGTAATAAGTATAGCAGCATTAGACGAGAAACTTTTTAAATGAAGAAAAAAGTTGTCATTAAACTCCAGGACACCCTTGAAAGATAATCAAGAACTGTTGATATCACCATGTGAAGAAAACTAAATTCCAGGGTTCAACTGGAGAAATATTTGATTTATTTTGACCAAGAATATGTTTTGCTATAAAAAAAACTGCGAAAACAGTACCCTTTCCTTGCGTTCCCTACACTCCCACCTTAAGTGAACAAGTTGAGCACGTGCCACTTAAATGAGAGTTGCAATGAGAGGGAACCTAATCACACGTTGAAGTTTTGTGGTGGTGAAATAATGGTAGAAAATACTTAATAGCCTCTAATAAAAGCTGGGATACCAGTGGTAAATGAAGAGAAGGGGGAAATCACAGGTGAGTGTAGACAAGACAAGTGATCAAAAGAGAAACAAAGATGATCACTTGTTTCTTTCCTAAGTGGAAATACCGTTTAGCTCTATTGCTTCAGCCCGCAATCGAGCTCTACAGACTGAACGGCCGCTATCTTTTGGCGAAGATAGAGCCAAACTTTGTGGCCTGTGTTCAGCACAACAAAACTTCCGGCCACTAGTCTCAGATTTCTAGAAAGGAGCTGCTGCTTATTTGTTCAAGTAGCTCCTCATTTGTCCTCACGGGTGACCTGGTGGTCTAGGGGTAAGGTGTCAGACTTCTGTGCTGAGGATCTGGGGCTCAATCCTCGGTCCAGGCACAGATTTATCTGATTGCCAAACCCTTCCTTCACCTCTGACAAGACGTGTATTAATCACAACTTTTGAATGTATGGAATGCCAGGCCTCCACCGTGGTTCGGATTCCACGTTAAACTGTAGGTCCTCCATTTCATCTCACAATCACCCTACCATTGCACATTAGCGTAAGTGCGTATAACCCGAACGGGTAGTAAGACGCGGTGTTAATAATAATAATTTGTCCTCACGAGGCTGAGTTTGAACCCGTTACAGACCCACTGCTTCACAGAAAAATCTGGGAGAATCAGATATCGAACCCGAGACCTCTGGATTTGTAGCCAGGAACTCTGTCCTCTAGACCACAAAGGCGGGAAATATCACTTGGTCACTAGAAAGTATCTGTCACTATAGTTCAGTGGAAGGCTTATAGCATACTAGCTGAAGTACCCGGCACTTTCTGGAAGGCTTTTTAATTAATTTAAAAAAAATATATTCGAAATTTTAAAATTCTGGCTTATATATGCACACGTTCTTGGACAAGTGCTACTAATTTTTAAATTTTAAGATCTCTGTGTGCGGTAGGCTGCACGCAATGCTCATGACAAACAAACTCTTCATTGTATTAATAGGTTAAATTAAGATTAAATGTTCCCACGTTTTCGTGGAGGGAGAAAGATAAACAAGTGATTAAAAGACAGCCACCCGTTCACCCGACTGGGATTCGAACCTCAATCTTCCCATCACCGTAAATCCACCGATTCAGGTTTGTAAAAATTACAGCACTTGTTTGTGAGAAAGAAAAATACGTAATCGTATAAATAACTTTTCAAAGTTAACGCGATCAGACTATACATACCATCTCATTACATTCACACTATACATCTTGATTTATGTAAGAAAAATGTTAATAGTTTCGAGATACCTATTTAAGTATCGGTCGAAAGTTGACAGAAAAAACGGGCTTCTTTGTAAACTGTGGTGAGCTAAAGTATTGAGGTCGTAATCGTTAAATAACCATACTGGTGGTCACGCTGTCTAAATCATTAGGCACGTGGTGATATACTAAATTTACTGTGATGAGGTTAAGGGCTCAAATATTGGCGGTGTGCACTGGTGATAGGAAATTGGTTGTTTGGAATGGAGGGGGTTCCACATATGATTTATTATTATTATTATTATTATTATTATTATTATTATTATTATTATTAGCACTGTATCTTACTACCCGTTCGGGTTATTCGCCCTTACGCTAATGTGTAATGTAGGGTGATTGTGAGATGAAAGGAAGACCTACAGTTTAACGTGGAATCCGAACCACGGTGGAAGCCTGGCACTCCACACATTCACAAGTTGTGATTAATACACGTCTTGTCAGGAGGGAAGGAAGGGTTTGGTTATAAGATAATTCGGTGCTGGGACCGAGGATTGAACCCCGGACCCCCATCACAGAAGTCCGACCCCTTGGCCCTAGACCACCAGATCACCAATGTGATTTATTACCTTGGTTTTCCTATCCTCTTTATACGCTATTGTGGGTCAATTATTATAAATTTGTCCTTTAGTCGTTACCCATTTAATTAAGCCATAAATAGTCCATGTGTTAAACGCATAAATGAAAAAATCTATAAGTTAACAAATAGGCACAATTTTTAGTTGGTCCTGTCGTATAAAATACTATACTTTTTTTTATGGTGGAAGTGATTGCTACAGTAGCTTTATCCGGAAATATAGAAAGAAAAAACTCGTTTAATCTATTTAATTAAAGTTAACTTCATAAACACGAAGATAACATCATCACACAACTTACACTACAACTGAACTGAGGACACTTTGCTTAGTTCTGCACATCCAGACCTAGAGCCTAGAAATTAATTGATTGAATAGCAGGATGATTTCGTTTAGATGTCTCAAATCGACAGCACGATTTGGATTCGAACCAATGTCCACCACCAGCTAGATGAACCGCTATACCCGTCTTCTAGATTGTTTAACAGTGTAACGATGTTCTGAAAAATGAAAAATGACACCTGGACACGGGAATTGAACCCAGAACCCTTTGGCTTATTACGTCAATTCTCCAACCACTGAGCTATCCAGGAATCGTACAATGCCCTGGGTCATTCTCCACTCATATCTTAAGGCATAGTCTGTGATGGACGTGTGGAAATCGTCGGCTACAAATGTGTAATTTTATTTAGATCATGAGCTATCAGAAAACACAACCACCCTCAACTCGGTAGTCTAACACGAGAGTGACGCTTTATACCATTCGGCCACCGAAGCGGATTTTATTTATTATTGATATAGAAGAATGATGTTGGAAAGAAACTTTTAAGAAATATAAACTTTTTTTGTAGCAATCATTGATAACCTTTTATTATATTATTAGTAGAGATTTGCGATTAATTGAAAATTTGAGTTTAAGTCGAGTCTCGATAGTTGCTCTAAATCGACTCGAAGATTTTTACAAAACTTAGAAAATTTGAAAACTCGGAATTTTCCTGGTTTTTTTTTTCTGAAAATTCAGAGTTTAATTAATGTAATTCAATTTTAAGATTTTATTTCATAGCAAATAGAGTCTCTCAATTTTTACTTTTGTCTAATTTAAAAAATAAATTATTATACTTATATTAAATTTATTTTAAAATTATAATTTGTTTGGTAGTTTTTTCACAAAAAAATTAACTTCTAAAAAATTGGTCCAATGCCTGGATCTATTCCAAAAATTAAATCCTAATTATTTCTTTATATTACCTAAACTCGGGAAAAAAAATCAATGCTTTCATCCAAACTCGATTCAAACTCGATTCGGAAGTGAAAAATTCCTACTCGCTCTCATTTTAATTAATTAATTAATGGTATATCATAGGTATCAAAACTCTTTAGCTAAAGTGACAGCTGCAGATCACATAGTCATAGCTTGATGTTTGAATATATTAAATAAATTTATAAAATGTGTGACTGAAATTGTTACATGAAGAAATATAGCTTGAGACAACACTTTCTTTCCTTTTTTGTAATTACTGATACGTTGGCCTAAGGTAAAAAAGTACAAAATGTAATTTCAAATGTTTACTAGTCAAGTTGTGTTTACAGGATAGCAACTGTCGTATTTAATTGTGTTTTTTTTTGTGTGTGTGTTTTTTTTTGTGTGTGTTTTTTTTGTTTTGTTTTTTGTTTTTGTAGAATTTACTTAAATTAATGTCCCTTGGTTTGTGTTAAGCTATTACTCTTTGTTTCGTGCCATTCCGTGCTTAAAATGTATCCATCATGTACACATACAGTAGTATAGTTGGATAGACATAAGAAGAACCTTTTAGAGCAAATAAGAAATAAATGTAGCATTTTAACAAAAGATCACTAAAATTGAAACCATTGGTAAAAAATGATATCAGGCTTGTTTGGTGCTTGAATGTACTAAAGCAAATTTAAAATCCATTCGAGCTGTCAGATAAAGGCTTTTCCTATCATCACTCAACTATATTTATGGATAGAAAGCCTTTACCTTAAGCACAATCGTTTAGGTCTTTTTTAATTAAGACTGTGAAATAAACCTTTAGCATGATTTGGTTTGTATCTCAGTGGGGTCAAAATTTAATATTCCAATAAAACTAAAGTGTAATAGGAGTTTGATTAATTTGGATTTAAATCCCAAAGATAATATACAATAAACCTATTTTGTGTTTTAAGATCACATACAATTTTATACAGATTTTTTAGCACCACGTCTTACTACCCGTTCGGGTTGTACGTTGACGATTTTATTATATTAGTTGCTAAACAGGTGTATCCTTAGAATAACATTTCATAGTTTTAAAACTAACATTTTTGAAATTCATTGGGTGTAAAACAAATCACACATTTGTTTAATTTTTACTGCAAAAGCTTTAAAAAATTGAATAAAATCATTATAATTGTTTTGATAACAATTAAAATAGTTCCCAACAATGTGTGTTTTAGAAATGTGAACTCAATATACATACAGCATGGCAGTTCTACAACAATACCATCAAATGTCGAAAATAATGTATGTGTAATAGTCACTCCCCTAAGAGTCTGAAACTTAAATAAATAATTAAAACAGCAATCTCTTGAAAACATTTGTTGGGTTGGTACTTGGTTGATCAATCAATCTTATTTAGAATAGTCCTAATGCGTGCATAATTTAAAATTGTGTTTGTTGCAACGATTGTTTTAAAGTGTCAAAACGTTATTGTAAATATAAAGAGTTACCTACTTTCTTATTCCCATCTTCAATAGAAAGGTGTTTTATTGTGTAGTCGAGTAAAGAGAAAGTTTACCATGCAATATAAAATAATACACGTCAACCCTAATAGAATAAAATTTATATATCTATTAAAACTTTTTTATTTTATTTCTTGTATTTTTTTACGAAGATTTATAAACGGTTTACGGGCGAATATGCTCTCGCATCTTTAGTATGGACGAGACCAAGATATATTTATTTGTCCTGAATATTTATAATGTAATTGCATAAATCCTAATAAAATGTATTGAAATTTTTTTAAGAATACCAAACTAATTTATTTAACTGTTTCAAAATGTGGTAGACTCCTTTCGAAATGTATATATATATTTTTAGCACCGCATTTTTCTACTCATTCAGATTATACACCTATATACTAATTACGCTAATGAGTTAGGAATAAGGTAGGTTGAATTTGAGGAAGTGTACCCAGATTTGCGTGCAGGTAGAGTGGAAAATCATTTAGGGGGAACCACACTCAGTACACCCTAAAGGGATTTGAACCCCGATCTCCCTGCCATTGGCAGTCTAGTCTATGAGAGTGATGCCTTAGATAGTATGACCACCGAAGCCGGTTTCTAAATAGTTAATAGTCATAACTAAAATGTTGGATTAGAATTTAATATTTTACCTTATCACTGTTTTGTTTTTCAGACCCAGAAATGAGCACAAAATTATGTTTTAAAAAAACACTCCATTCAAAGTGAATTCTAAAAGAACCGTGAGCAATAAAAATAAAAATAAATTTTTAATATTTTTACAATCAAATTTTGAATCTCATTATAATTAAAATATAACTAATATTACACTTGTTTATTTTCTAATAATTAGTAGTATCAACAAACACATTTAATGTTGTGATAAAATATATTTATGAACTACATTATTATAAGAAAGAAGTCATTTAAAAAACATTCTAACTAAATATTTATTGAACCATAACTTTGCTTATGTCTATAAAATGTTCATTTCCAGGGAAGTGTTGATAGGCAGATTTAAAAAATGGATTTCTTATTTACTTTTAATCTCCAAATTATCGTACAATATATATATATATATACATATATATGGAACCACACTTTATAATAACTCCGAATTGATCTTACCTCACCTGTTTCTCGGCACGGGAAGGCTACATTACGACCCACTCAGGACTCGAAGCAGGCTAAGAAACCTCAATAAATTACTGCTAATGAAATGTATGTATGAGCATGGGATTTTTGTTGATGCATATAAGACACCTTTTTTCACACTTTTGAGATAAATAATTAATATGTATTAAAGAATGGACAGGAAGATGGGATGGAAACATATATGTTGACAAACACATTGTTAACGAATGAAGTATAGTACAAGAGATAATAACAAACACAAAAGGGCTTTCACAACACAATGAAAGGAAGACACGTTTACCTTTTTATTCTGTTGCCACCGAACAAAAAGAATATTTACCACTTAAATAAAACCGCCCACTGCCGCCCAATACTCGAACCCAGGTTTTAATATATAGGAGCTCTTCCTAAACGATTACATTTCTAAAGAAAAGGAAAAGTGAAATGGTAAAGAAAGGCACAACAATTAGAAAGGGAATATATAAAAGGAAGAAAGATTAACATAATAGTACAAACAAATGAACTAGAACGGAAAGTGGAACTGACGAAAGATTCACTTATAATATTTTTCTAAGCACCACGTCTTACTACCCGTTTGTGTTATACGCTAATGTACTAATAATGTTAACAGTTTTAGGGATTAGAAAGGTTATATTTAGAGGAAGTGTACCAGCATTTTCTTGGAGGGAGATTGTAAAATAGTTTTTGAAATACCACCCTCAGTACACCCGACGAGGACTCAAACCTTGATCAGTCTGTCATCAACAGTCTAGTCTACTACAAGAGTAGTGCCTTAGACTATGCGGCCACCGAAGCGGGTCATTTATAATTCGGTGCTCCGCATTTTTTGACATGGGTCATAAATATCAGGTTCATCTAGTCTGATTTTCTGTTGAATAGAAAGTTGGGGATCGAATTCTGGATGGGTGTGCTGAAGGTTTATTTTTTTCCTTTCTAAATGGTTTCCCATTCCCTCCTCACTTAAATGTAAGTACATTTTCTCCCAAATATACCTTTCTAACCCCTACCTGGTTAGTGTAAATAAATGCAAATAGCCTTGACGGGTGAAATGCGGTGCGATAAAAAAAATAGTAGGAAGTCAAAAAGTATTTATTTCCAGTTGGATCTTTGCTCTAATTTCTAATATTATTTGTTACCTTTATCTTGCGTACAAACACAACATGATGGAACATAAGCTTCTGAATGTTCGTATTTATGTGAGATGTTGTTAGTAAAATTAATCAATCCATTAGTTATACAGATTTGTCTCGAACTGGTAACAATAATTTTTACTCACACCTTTTAAGAGCGTTCATCATAGCAGGCCCCATCGCATCTGTGTTTGCATGTGCGCGCGCGAGGTATGGGAATAAACGGGAAAAGAAAAGACCAATAAATGCCATAAATGTGTGCAATGCATTCCTATTTGAATGATTACTCGATATTTTTTGCGGTGACGATGGGGGACAAAGCGACGAAGCTTCTGGTTAACAACTACATTATGTCCCTACTCAGACAGGATAAAGATTTGTGCACATTACGTATCTGTAAAGCCGTTCTAAAATGCTCAAAAACGACCTTTTCAATGTAGTTTTTATCCAAATATAATTTAATATTTCAACAAAGTTCAGTATTAGGTAATTCTATTAGCTCTTTATCTCCATTAATGTTTAGTCAGAAATGATCCACGTGCATTATTGTTCGTGTAAAAATATGATTTCTAGCCGACTGTATCACAGAGCATGTGATGCATGCTCTTAATTGTATTCATAAGAAGTCTACGTCCTCGAGAATATATTGCGTTAGTTGAACTTCAATTGTTGGATAAGACGGTAACTCAGAGTAGATTCATAATAGACGAAGAGTGGAATGTCCACCGTGGGGGGGCCACCGCCCAGCAAGACAAGATTTCCCCTAGTGTTGTCCACGTGATTGAATGCAAAGTCTAGAAGACTCCCCGCAATGTAGAATTTATCGACTGGAATTTCCCCGTTGTCTAGATTCTAAATTATCAGCTGTAAGCTATGGACTTTTTTTTTAGATGCAATCCAGAGGTTTTTGTGTTATTTTTTTAAAAGAAGTTTTACTATCCGTTTAATTTTTTTAACCACTTTCTATAAATATGTACATCTAATTGCTCTTTTGATTTTCTATTCTCATCTTCACTCAGTTCAAATATTGCTTGATTATATATTTTGTTTTTTTAGCTCGAGGATGAAAAATTTCCAAATAATCACTCGATATTACTTTATTTCTGCTATTATTAGGTTAAAAACAAATTCTTTCCGTCTTCTTTTTTATGGTATTATCCATTTTCCATCTTTTGTTACCTTTCTCCTTGGTGTTTTTTCTTCATATATCCTCCTTATCTTTCTATCAAGCGGATCATCTTCTATTGATAATACAGGATAAATCACTGTAACGTCTTAATAAATTACTAGATCTGACGTATTATTTTAGGGAGTTAAGTATTTAAAATCAGCCGAATCCATGGACACGTGGACTAAATATCAGGTTCGTCTAGTTTAGTTTGTTGGTGATGAGAAGGTCAGGGTTCGAGTCCTGGCTGGGTGAACTGATGGTGTTTAATTCATAATTGATATCCCAAACATCTTTTACGTAAATGATGTTTCATTTCCTTTAAAAAATGTTCCTTTCTCATCCCTACCCCATTGGTATATTTAAAATATCCCTGACGGGTAGTAAGACGCTTTGCAAAAAAAAAATGTTTGTGTACAGAGTATTATTACTATCCAAGCTATCGACATATTTACACTAATGAGCTAGGAAGGTGGAAGGTGGAATTTAGAGGAAGTATACCTGCATTTTCGTGGAGAGAGAGTGTTAAACCTGATATATAAAAATCACCCTCAGTACTACAACCTACCAGAATTTGAACCCTGTAGGCCTTCTACAGTCATCGGAAATCTAGTCTTATTGCGAGAGAGACGCCTTTGACCATTCGATCACCGAAGTGGGTCAAAACATGTGTGTCATCAAAGGTTCTTAGGACGTATCCGACTATATTACCTGAAGGAAGTTGCTAACATCCGAGCAGCGTGAGAATAAAACTATTAGTGGCGATCCTTGTCACCTTGTGCCGCTGAGTTAGAAGTGTGTGTAAGTGCAGTCTGCCCCAGAGCTAGTGGCTGGATTGAATGATCCAACATGGGTGCAATTATGTGTGTGTGTGTGTGTGTTGCAAAGTGAAAGTCCACGTCTTTCTGACCCCAATCACACCTCTTCTCCTCTTTGTATCCTTCTTGTCTAACTCCACAGCCACTAAACCCTGTCAACAACAACAACAAATAATGTTCATATGTGGACTGAAATTTGGGTAATTATCTCATACTACCCGCGCCGGTGGGTACGTGGACAAAGGCGTCAGACTCGTCTTGTCTTGTTCGTCTGGCACTGAAAGGTCGGAGATTTAATCTCAGCTTTAAATAAGTAGGTAATTATTTTTTTTCTAAAATGGTGTCCCACAACGATTTTACTCAAATGCTGGTATATTTATTTTAAATTCTACCTTCTTCATATAAATATGTAGATAGCCTGGATGGGTAGTAAGACATGGAGCAAGAAACCTGTGTTACTGAGCGATCCAGTATATTTTAATGGTAGATTATTAATAAATACCTCTAGTGTAAATCTTATATATTAACTTGCGTCCCATTTGACACCACTCTCTTTCTAATTTAAGCTCCCAAAACCTGTGCCTAGGTATACATTCATGCTAACCACATATTTACATAGTTAGGGTTGGGATGAGAAAGGTGAAATTCTAAATAAATGACTCGCATATGCGTTGAGGAATAATGGAAAAAACATATAGTAAAAGAAAACACCTTCAATACACTGACTAGGATTCAAACCCTGATCTCTCCATCTCAGGCAAACTATATTACACTTACGCCTTAGTCTACGTGCCCACTAATGTGGCTGGTTGAGTCTCCACGCCCAATTTTTATTTTGTTTCCTCTAACCACTTCATTTTTACCCTTTATTTGGGTTGAGTTGGTGTGAAGAAAACTAAACATATATTAAATATATATTTTTAGCAAAACAAAATTGTTGTATTATTACTAGCACCGCGTATTACTAGCCGTTCGGGTTATACGCACTTACGCTAATGTGTAATGGTAGGGTGATTGTGAGAAGAAATGGAGGACTTACAGTTTAACGTGGGATCCGAACCACGGTGGAGGCCTGGCACTCCACACACTCACAAGTTGTGATTAATACACATCTTGTCAAAGGTGAAGGAAGGGTTTGGCAATCAGATAAATCTGTGCCGGGACAGAAGATTGAACCCCGGACCTTCAGCAACAGAAGTCCGACACCTTACCCCTAGACCACCAGGTCACCTAAAATTGTCGTACTATTGTCTAGACATCGTTTGTGAATTTCATGATTGTAGATTAATAATGATTAGATTAAATAAGTGTAAAGTAACATTATGTCATCTACATCAGCGATTCTTAACCGGAGGGCCGTGAAAGGTTTTTTTGGGGGACCTCGAAAAAATAATTTAAAATGTAATTTGTTTATTACTGAAGTCAATTAACTTGAATTCTACGTTTTGGAAGAAAATATGAAATGATCGTAAGCATGTAAGCACTCTCGATTTTCCGGGGTAATGGAAGGGAGGGGAAGCACGGATAATATAAATCACGGATATTACATATAATCACCATCTGTTTACTACCGCCGTTCAAAATTTGCTGCTCTTTATGTCTACTTATTTATGTGAAAAGGGATTTTACACATTGGTAAATATTAGGCGAAAACGAAGCAGTGAGATTGACTTCGAATCGGCTCCTGCATGCAAATTAAAATTAAGTAATAAAATTAAAACAAGAATATACAAATTAGTGGACAGTGTTCAACAACAGAGGTACTATTAAATACATTTAAGTAAGTTAATTTCTATTTTTATTATTCGTTTGTTGTTTGTTATTATAATCAGTAAATAAAGCCACTATTTTAGAATAAATCTTAATTATTAATTTGTTAGTAAACACTAGGGGGCCACGAGTAACAAAAGGTTAAGAATCACTGCTCTAAATAATATAATGGCGAGGAGGTCGAGGGACTGTCCTAAAAAGAAATTTCCCTCCAAAAACAATTATGAGTACAGTTTTGTACGTCACGTCAAACATTCCCCAGAACAAAATAGAACGATTTTGGAAAATCACTCTTCAGTAAACCAACCCTTACTTAATAAATTTTACCCAAAATACAAGTATACTGTTATTTGTCAGTTAAAATACTCCTAATATATCAATTTCAAACAAAATCGTTAGAGCTATTTTCGAAAAATATATAATTAAAAAAAATCACTTATCAATAAATTACTTTTAATTTTAATTCTAAGGTCAGCATTTAAAAAAATTGTCCCTATAACTTCTAAATATCAAGATTGAACAAAATTAATCTGACCTTTTTAGATTTGTGGTCAGGGTCAGACAAATAGACAGAATTGTAAAATCCACTTTTTTTGGTTCGGACACACATAAAACGTAAAGATTTATCATAAACTTGAGGTTGAAAACTTACACAATTACAAAATATTCTCTTGATATGAGAAAATAAAATGTCAGAAACAAAACTTTTTTTATAATCAGGATGTTGGAGGGTAGTCAAGTTGCATAGTGAAGTTAATGCGAGCTAAGGAATTTTTGGTGGCAAAAAAAAAATTGTTTGGCCGTAATAAATATAATATCACTCCAGTAGATACATTTACTTTAATTTTTTTACACATAATATTCTCAAAAGCTCTTACATATCTCTTATGAAAATATTATCATTTTATACGAAACTTTTCTAATTAAGAGAAAATGTTATAATAATCAAATTCCAGGATGCCCTTGACAAATATTTAAGAACTGTTTGGAGTAAAATGTATGCAGATAGCTAAACCTATCCCCTGAATCAATTAATTTTTGTCCACCCCCCACCCCCTCAATCCCACCTAGAAAATCATTATAGGTTATTTTTTATCCTTAACTTTGGATAAAGATTACATTGCATTCATTAGCAACATCATTAGATTATCAATCTTGCTATTGGTTTGCTGCACACCTCTGCTTTTTTCTATATTGGGGCCAAATTTTCTAAATCTTTTTATCTTCTTCCGCCAAAATAAACTATTAATAAACTCTGTGCTGTGACCTGCTTCGGTAGCTGAATGGTCTAACGCGCTACTCTTGCAGTAGGCTATACTGCCTATGACGGGGAGATCCAGGTTCGGTCGGGTGTACTGAAGGTGGTATTTTTCTACTCTTCCTCCACGCAAATGATGGTACACTTACTATAAATATAACCTTTATAATCCATGAAACCCATTAGCGTAATAAGTACATAATCGTATAGCCCGAACCCCTGTGCTGTGCGCAAACGTTACTAAATCACCTCTTGGATTCTTTATTCGAATCCAAATGGGGTCAAATAAAATTTCTTAGTTTTCTCTAGGTATAAGTTGATTGAGACGATTATAAATGCAGTCCTTAGCACAAATAAATAAACTCTAGCATTGTGTTAAATGCTTAAAAAAAACTGCATTAACTAGTCATAAATGTTGTATATGCAATCGCATCTTGCTTTGATTTGCGATTTAGGTCACCGTTAGAGTACTAAGAACTATTTCTACAAAAAATAATAAAAATAATAAGCGTCGATACATTATCATCTAGGTCAATAAAAAAAGTCGATGGTTCTATTTATCACTGGACCAAAGCGTATTATGTATCAGTTATCACTTTTAATGCCAGTAAGTGCGCTCAATTTATTTTATTTATTTATTTATTTATTTATTTATTTAGCACCATGTCTTACTACCCGTTCGGGCTATACGCTTAAATACTAATTACGCTAATGGGCTAGGAATTGGGAAGATTGAATTTAGAGGATTTGAACCCGCATTTGCGTGAAGGGAGAGTGGAAAACCATTTAGGTAAAACCACACCCAGTTCACCCAATCGAGATTCGAACCTCGGTCTCCCCGTCATCGGCAGTCTAGCTCAACACGAAACAAGTGCGCTAGCTAACTACGCCACCGAGACGGGTAATTGCGCTAAAATTCCACATAAATCGGCCTCTTGAAGCTCAGAACTAAAAGAAGGGAGCTCTGAACTTGAAGGAACAATATGTTATATGTGTAGATACTCCTTCCGGTTGATATTAATATACTGGTCTTGAAAGTAGTTTGTGGGTCCATAACCCCGAAAAAAAAAATGAACGCGACATGAAACAGGGTAACCAGTAAAAGGGAAATCACTTTCTACTAAACCAATGACGTCATTTAATTGTTGTATCAAGAGACTAGTAGCTTCTATGTCACCACGTGTCATTCGCTGTCCAGACTCTCCCCCTCTTCCCCTTCCAGTTTCCGATCAAACAGTAGCGGGTCCAGTTGGTAGCACGTGCTCGCCGCGTGGTCTTCTCGCCTTGCTGTATACACAGCCCGCCGAGCTCGACGATCACATAAGTTGCATACTACGCAGGGGCTAACAGTTGGTTCCTCTTGCGAGTTTTTCTTACCACTATTTACCTATAATTAATAAAATTAATGGTTTGTTTGTGATGATCATTGCACGATATATACCGCACGAAAATTTAGTAATCGCTATGATCCATGTGCACCTAAAAGCAGGAACTTTAAAATTTAAATAAATTAAACTAAAAACCTTTCTTCCGGGCAGAGCCAGGTACTTCAACTAGTTTTGTATATTTGTGTTCTAATGCCAGTATTGGCTATCAATGGGTTACAATGTATCAAACCTATGGTAACAGAAGAGAAAATGTGCATCTTTATTAAGATTAATCAGTATTCTTATAGAAAAGAGAATAATAAACACAAACAACCAGAATATATCAGGGCGGAATTTGATCACTGACTATCGAATTTCGAGTCAAGCGTGTTAACTTTTATGAGTTACATAAATATATTTAATTCTTATCACGAGACCTCTATGAGCTTAAGTTTAATTTTCTGATAGAAAATAACCGAGAAATTTATTGCTGTATCCTGTAGGAAAGTTAAACAATAACTGCTGCTGTGTATATTTTGCACTGGGGGTGGTTCAATTGTTTCACCCCTTCTGAGAGACTTTGGTTCGTATTTTGGTGAGATATAAGCTTAGTGTTAAACGGAGAGGTCTCAATAAGGGCATGAGATATTCTAAGAAAGCTCAGATTTCGATCCCATCTGCGAGCTTCCTTTCACCAACCAATTTTTACCAAGCGTCTTTAAAATAAATAATTTAAATTTATATAAATACATCCATTAGATCTTTAACCCTGACTGGTGGTCATCTACTTTGGTTTATCTCTGACTGAGAGGCTAGGGTTCGAACCTTGGTCGGGGGTACCTAAGTGATTTTCTCTCAATGGTTTCCCACTTTCCCTTGAAGAATATGTGGGTATATTTCATCTAAATTCTATCTTACTCATCTCTACTCTATCAATTTAAATATGTGGATAGCCCGGACAGATAGTAGAAGGTGGAACAATTATTATTTTTAAGTTTCCTATTTGTTATATAGTCTTATCCGAAAAAATCATTGAGTTATCTTTTTCGTCATCTTTCTCTTACTCTCAACCGCCTCTCTTTATGTTTTCATTTTACCTTTTACTCCCTCTCTCTCTCTCTTACCTCATATTCAGTTCTGTTCCGCCCCATATCCCACGCTTCGCATTCACCAACCCTGCTCCGTGGACAATCTAAATTACTCACCATGAAAATAATATAAAAAAAACTGGAAGGGGGGAAAAAAATCCTCCATTTTAGATCATCGAAATCATCTTCTCCGTCGTCAACATCATGATTGTAATTATCAGTAACACTGCCTGAGTCTACCTATCGCTGTGAAATACCAGTCACTTAATAGCTCAGTCCCTTGGGACACTTTTCTGGATGGCTCCCAACTTCCCTCCTTTCCTCCCTGTTTTCCTCCCTTTTTTTTCCCCGGCTTCCTCACACCCCCATATTTCCGACGTCATATTACATTATAAGGGGGTTGCTACTCTCTATATAAGTTTGACAGAGTGCAGAACTTGACAAGTGTCTCCTCGGCAGAAGGGAAGGTGTCGTCTGAGAGTTTGTTTTGTCGATTGTTTGAAAGTGTTTGACGCGGTCGACCGTTGGTAGCAGAGTGTTTTGTTTTTTTGGAAGAAAGGGTCAGAGACAATGCTAACGACACCGAGCAACGGTCAGTTCGGTGAGAAATAAGAGAAGAGTAAAGGGGAGTAGCAACTCTTAAGGTTGACAGTGTGAAATGGATCACACTAACATTAATAATAGTGTATTTATAAATTATATTTATTAATATTATGATTTCACCATATGCAGGCATATTTCAAATAGTTAAAGACGGAATGGATTGAAACGCGAGTTAAGGTCAGTATTTTTTAACAGTTTTTATAATAAAACTTTGGCCAAAATAAATAAAAAATATTGCTCATGAAGATCTCTCATCAGTTTTTTTTAATATTTGTCATTAGCATCATGGAATTTGATTAGAAACCTTTTAAATTATAATGTCCTTCTTAAATTTCTTGACACTTATGACAAATATTCAATAATTTTGATATTAATATATGTAGAAAATTAAACTAACGTGTCGACTGGAGAATTATTCGATTTATTTTGACCAAATTTTTGTTACAATAACTGTAAAAATATGGACCTTAAACTCTGGTTTTCGACACAGTTTTTAATAAATTAAAACAAATCTAATTAAAAAAATTTGTCTTCAGGCCCGGAAGCGCCCAAGGAGGTGGCTCCAGCGACCGTCTTTCCGAGTGACGTCACCCTCCACCGAGTTCAAGCCGGCTCGACGCCCTTCTCTGTGACTTCAAGTATGCTGCTACTGCAGACACAGGTGAGAACTGATACACTTCACTTTGTTGTATTGGAATAGTACTTTACCAACCAGTCACACTAAATAGTTGGACGGAAAACTCAACTTGACCGACTGGCCGTCAATTTATCAGTGATGGAAAGGGAACAAAATTAATTTTACAATGAAAACTTTTTAGATCATTTTAGATCCTAACTCGGAAACCTTAGATCAGTAAACAGAACATCATGATATATAACATTATTAAATTTAATAAGTAGAAGGAAATTAAATTTTTAAAACTATTAAAATATGTTAACAGTATTTAAAAAAACTGAGCCGCGTCTTTTTTTAAATATATTAATAATTAAAAAAATTAATTGCTATAATTTTGTAATAAAACCCAATACGGTTCTCAAATTTTGATGTTATAAATACAGGCCTCCTTTATTTACTATTGACAAAACTCCTTTAAGAAGCCTAGTTTTTTATTATTTTAAATCTTGTGTTTTAAAAGTTTAATTTATTATTACTTATATTAACATTAGGGATATTTAAAAAAGTATTTAATGCATGGTTAAATATTTCATACATATTGTGCAAAGGAGTCAAAATTTCTCTCAAAGATACAAATTAAAAATAAATAGTTGGTATTTGACTATGTTACATTTATTTAAGGAATAAAATAGTTATAAGAAATACAAAAATACTGCTCTTGTGAGGAAATATTAACCCTACTAAAAATCGCAACAAAAACATTATTTCTTCCAGCTGAATTTGAATTAAGTGTCAACCCCTTACATAAAATATTCGGAGCTACACTTTTTCTTTTATTATGAAGTTTTGATTAATATTTAACTCTTAACTTTTAAAACTAAAATTTTATTCTAATTTTTAATTCAGCTATGTAATAAAAACATACTATACTAACTTATCATAAGTTATGTAACTCTTACGCGAACATAAATACAAAAAAACTCTAAAATTCACGGCTACCATCTTATAAACCCTGTATTTTTTATGTTTTATTTCTAAAAAAAAATATTAGTCGAACTAGAAACTCAGGTATCATGTAAAAGAAACTACTGTGTGAATGAATTTGAATGAAAATGTTGATTATATAAACCTTGAAGATTTTATTTGGTTGCAAAAGATGATCTTACGTAAAACTTATTTCACTGAAGTCAAGGATTACAACACCTCAGGACATATTTATAGTTGGGTTCAGATGTTAAATACATGACGATTTCTCACCATATCAAGGTAGTGGAAAAACTTGTTTTCTACGACCAAGACAGGATAGCCACAACGATATCTTATATTAAATATAAAGATCCTCTGCAGCAATTACAAATCCTCACTGTTCCCAACAAAATAACACCGTGATTGCAAATATTATGTCACTTTATTGAATACATTAATTGTGTGCACATTACGTAATTTTTACATACTTAACCATATGGAGGGTAGAAAACTTCACCTATTTAATAAATATTAAAGCCTTAAATTGTATCTTATGTGTTTTTATTAGAGGCATAAATGAGAAGAATTTATTCTGTTTTATTGTATATACACGTATGTAATATCACATGTTTCTGAAAACATATTTAAATTCTGTTTCTAATGTAAGAATAAAAAATAAACTATCCTTATTAAGATCAATTTTAACTTAATTAAAATACTAGTTTGACTTATATTATAATAATTTAATATTTTGAGAAGTTATTTAACTTAGTCGCTACTATTTTAGGTGAGAGTGTAGGGGATGCGAAAAAAGGGGAATGTTTATGAAGTTTTTATGGTAAAAAAATTTTTGGATGAAATAAATAAATAAATAGAAACTTAGAGTTTAATTTTCTTCATATCGTGATATCAACAGTTGTTGAATATCTGTCATGAGCATAGTGTTATTATTATTATTATTATTATTATTATTATTATTATTATTATTATTATTATTATTAACACCGCGTCTTACTACCCGTTCGTTTTATACGCACTTACGCTAATATGTAATGCTAGGGTGACTGTGCGATGAAATGGAGGACCTACAGTTTAACGTGGAATCCGAACCATGGTGGAGGCCTGGCATTCCTCACATTCACAAGTTGTGATTAATAACACGTCTTGTCAGAGGTGAAGGAAGGGTTTGGAAATCAGATAAATCTGTGTCGGTACCGAAGATTGACCCTGGACCCCAGCACAGAAGTCTAACACCTTACCCCTAGACCGCCAGGTCACCATAGCAGCATTAGATGAGAAAAAGTTGTAATTAAATTCCGGGACACTCTTGACAGGTATTCAACAACTAGGCTACTGTTGATATCACCATGTGAAGAAAATTAACCTGTACTGAAGAAATAGGTTATTTATTTTGACCAAAAAAAGTTTTGAAATAAAAACCCTAAAAATACGGCCCTGGATGTGTTCCCTTCACTTCCACCTTTAAAGGTTTACACCTACATAGTCAAAAGGTTGTGTGAGCAAAGACATATTTACACATATTGAAAAGGATACTATAAAAACTTTTAGAAATGATAGCCTTGCTTTCATATTTTGATTAGGTAGATTAATAATATTTTTTATTTATCAATTTGAATAATGTAACTTTGAATCAATTTTGGAGAAAAACAAATCCTATACACAATACACAAACAGTATAATATTAGAGTAAATATATATGATTAAACATTTTAAATAATTTTACTTTCTTAAATGTGGCTCTTATCTGAGTTATAGTGTGCTAGATGGCCATTTTATTTATTGTATGTTTATTTAGTTTACTCTTTTTGTAACGTAAATTTAAATAAAATATTAGTATTATATTACAATTACTACTTGGTTTAGACACATCCTATATTATACGGGGTCATCCCATGTTGCATATTGTCTCCCATACATAATTTTGGGAAACAAAAAAAAATCCATCTTTTCACAAACATCTTGAATACTTATCTTTATTCCTCTGTTTTAAGATTTGGAGCATAAATTAGCTGCTATTCATTTTGAGCATAATTTTCTATTGGCACCACTGACGATTTGCTGGAGTTAATGATTAGAGCTAAAAAAAAACACAGTAAAAACAAATTTTGGTGATATAAAAATATGTAATTTATTATATTTTTAAAATTAAAATTGAATAAATTTTAACATTACAAAAAAGTAAATAAATTGTTCTTACGTCTAATTAGTAACTATTGTTTTTCATAAACTTTTAACAATAGCGTTATTTACCAAATTGTTTAAGTAAATATAAATGTATATATTCTTATTGTATTCATATTGGTATTGTTATTCAATAATAGTAGGCTTGGATAGTATCAGTTAGTTTTTTTATTTGGGACCCTTTGATTCTTTTTAAAAAAAATTTACATGTTTTATAAAGAGTAATCCTTCACTAAATGAAAGCGATACATGTTCCCTTCATTATTTGTTCACATGAGCGCCCATGCGTGATGGCGCTACTTTTAAAGTGATTGCTATGTTGACTAGCGTGGTGTCAGGTTTCCCGCGCAAATAATTTCATTGGGGGGTGAAGAGGGCAAACAATACAATCGTGACCATTGTTGTTTCTTCTTTAACAACAATACGTTGCCAAGTGTTTCACAGTCCCCTTTTGTCCCCTTTTCCCCTATTTCCCCTCCCACCATCTCTTGCTTAAGATTCAAAAGGGCAAGTTGGCCTCTGTTAGTTTAATTAGGATAGTTAATAATAATAATAATAATAATAATAATAATTAGCACCGCGTCTTACTACCCGTTCGGGTTACACGCTTAAGTACTAATCACGCTAATGGATTAGGAATTAGGAGGGTTGAATTTAGGGAAGTGAACCCGAATTTGCGTGGAGGGAGAGTGGAAAACCATTTAGGAAAAACCACCCTCAGTTCACCCGACCGAGATTCGAACCTCGATCTCCCCGTCCTCGGCGATCGAGCTCAACACGACTGGCGCGTTATCCAACTACGCCACCGAGGCGGGTAATTAGGATAGTTAATGGCATTTTTATTTACGAGACAAATACGAATCTATACTTCTAATCTTGGAAGTGATAGACAAACGTTATTTTCATTGGATCGTGCCAAGTATCTTAAACATTTGTATTCACTTGATAACTATCTTAAACGATAATTAACATCTACTTATAACTATAAGGAAATGAATGATTCAAAAACATTGATACACAGAAATTATTTTAAATTCATATTACTAAACTTTTTTTTATAAAACCTACAAAACCATTTGTTTTATTTCTTATAGTCAAATTTTTTTTGTGTGTTTTTGCTTGGTTGATTTGTTTAACCTGTGTTTAAAGATTAATGTTTATTATATATATATATATATACAATTGAGTATTATTTTTCAAGGACATAAATGATTAAGCCTACAAAGCATAAATTATAGTAATTTGCATAAAAAGCTGATTCAAACTAATTTAAGTATATGTAGAGATGATTTTATTTAAGCAACTACGCATATATAATATCCATATAGGTCGTAAACAATATACAATCATTATCATTAAATAAAAGCTCTTGGAGTTATAATGGATATAATGGTGACAATATTGTGGGGTTTATTATCATGAGCAAATACGGCGTGATCTCTCCGTGTCCAAGCGTCCGTCATAGCTTGCTCAGCCCTCACACCTGAGGGAACCTTCACCGATGATCACGCCATCTAAGACGTATGTCACACCATAGACTGAATTGTATGTAATGGGAAGGTTGAGGTTCTAATTCTACACTGGTGCACTAGGAGTTGCTCTCCCATCCTAACTCCACGCGTGTGCTAGTGCATTTCCTTTAAACCTGTCCTACGCATCTCTATTCTCTAGATCAGTGTTTCTCAAACTTTACCTAGTAGTGGACCACTTTATAAGCGTTCGGTGCATATGTGGACCACTTTATAAGCGTTCGATACAAATATAAACCACTTTATAAGCGTTCAATGCACATGTAGACTACTTTATAAGCGTTCGATGCACATGTAGACCACTTTATAAACGTTCAATGCACATGTAGACCACTTTATAAGCGTTCAATGCACATGTAGACTACTTTATAAGCGTTCGATGCACATGTAGACCACTTTATAAGCGTTCGATGCACATGTAGACCACTTTATAAACGTTCAATGCGCACGTGTAGACCACTTTATAAGCGTTCAATGCACATTTAGATCACTTTATAAGCGTTCGATAGACATGTAGACCACTTTATGAGCGTTCGATGCACATGTAGACCACTTTATAAGCGTTCGATAAACGTGTGGACCACTTTATAAACGTTAGATGCACATGTGGACCACTTTAAAAGCGTTAGATGCACATGTGGACCACTTTAAAAGCGTTAGATGCACAGGTTGACCACTTTATAAATATCCTATACACATGTGGGTCACTCACCTTAATATATTACTTACCTGTCCCCTTGCCGAACCCAAAAACTCTATAAATGTACTGTAGTTATTTCTGAAGCAGTAAAAGAAAGAAATCTACTTAACCTTGTATTTTATACAAATTTCACATTTAATACTACTTGTGGCTCCAAAGTGGTGTTGAATTTGTGGCCTTAACCTGTAAATCTGGTAAATTACTTTTTAGCTCTTTCACATAATATTAATTATCTCTTTGTGTTCCCATCTGCGGACCACAGTTTAATAACCACTAATCTAGATTGACCATTAAAAAAAATCCACCCCGATAGGCTAGGGCTCACATTTTCCCTGTCGGATACATCCGGGGTAGTTTTTATTGAGTTTTTTTCCATCCTCTTCCCCTTTTTTTCGGGCTACACGCTTATGTACTAATTACGATAGTGTTTTTAGGTATTAGAGAGGTTATAGCTATAGGAAGTGTACCCACATTTGCGTGGAGGGAGGGTGGAAAGCTATTTTGGTAAAAACAACCTCGGTACACGCAATCGTATCAGAACCTCAATCTCCCCGTCATTGGCAGTCTAGTCTACTCAGAGAGTAGCACCTTAGACCATGTGGCCACAGAATGGATCTATTTCCAATTTCTTGCTGGTTTCTTAACTTAAAATTAGTTTTTTCACAGTTTATTTCGTAATATTAGCTATTATAAACTGCGGATAGTACAGACAGTAAGACGCCTTGCACTGTAAAAATCATGTGTTTGTATGTGTGTGTGTGTGTGTGTGTGTGTGTTTGTGTATATGTGTGAGAGAGAGTAAGGAGGGAGAGAGAGCGAGAGAGAGAGCAATGCTCATCCTCGTTCCGGCGCCAAAAAAGCGCGAGCGCTGACATTTCACTTTGAATATCTCCCTTGTGGCGTCTCCAAAACCCTCTCTCCCACCCCCACCCACCCAGCCAAGTTTCGGTAGGATTATGATTATCCGCGTGGTTTTCCAAGCGTGACGCCGTGACGCCGCGACGCCCGACAATCTGAACCCACTCCGGCGTTTTGTTCACCCCTCCTCCCCCGTCAAGATTGCACTGCTCCCTTGTGGGAGTTCGGAGGACTATTAATTGAACCCACACAATGGACTCCGCCTGTTTATGTGGCATGACGGCCCGAACAATAGCTACCCGCTAGTCTCTGCCAAATTAATACCATTTTATTCTACTTTTTATATTATTAAAAAAGTATATTAGAAAAGTTCCCCGGGTTCAATAGAAGATTAAACCCGCTTTGGTGGTCGCATATTATAAGGCGTCACTCTCGCAGTAGATTAAACTGCCGATGACGGGTGGATAGAGATTTGAATCTCGGTCGGGTGTGCCTAAAGTGGTTTTCCAAAATGGTTTACCACCCTCCCTCTACACAAATACGGGTACACTTCCTATGAATATAACCTACCTTATCCGTAAAACCACAAGCGTAAACAGTACATAAGTGTATAACCAGAACGGGCAGTAAAACGTGGTGCTAAAAAAAAAAGTAAAAAAAATAGAAGATTAATATCAGGGTTGTGTGGTCATATGGTCTAAGGCGTCACTCTCGCATTAAGTTGGATTGCTGATGACGAGGAGATTGGGATTCGAATCCTGGTAGGATGTACTGAGGGTGATTTTTTTAAAATGATTTCCACTCTTCTTTCACGTAAATACGGGTACATTTCCTCTAAGCTCAATCTTCCTCATACCAGGCTTAAATTCGTGAGTAGCCTAAAGACACACAAAAAAAAAGATTAAAATTTTTTAAGATTAAATTGATTAAAACTCCATAGCTGTTTGATTCAGGGCTGTCCATCGGTGACTTATCCTAACTTGATTATAGGACAATCACATCAACCAGACTTCATACCATGAATTTACCACTTGTATAAAGGAACAAACCTATTATTTCGAAATTTCATCCCTGCTGGTAATTGAACATGGTACCTTTACAGATCAGTAAACAGATGCTCTTCAGTAGAAGTTAATATTTCGGATGGTGTTTATTTTCACTTGTGGTGCGTGATTTGATTACAATTGTGTAAGAAGTGATCCAGTTTCTGCGGATATTGATGGGTTTTTGGGTTTTTTCACCACGTATAACTACCCATCCGGAGAAAGGTGGAGTTTTAGAGAGAGTGTGCAGCATTTTCATGGAATAATAATAAGAAATAATTTAGTAAAAAATCATCCTCAATACTTATGTCCAGGATTCAAATTTTGACCCCTCCCGCCCTTCCCCCCNCAAACCCCCCCCCACCCCGCCCCCCTCCCCCCCTTCCCCCCCCCCCCATATTGGAAAATTTAACCAGATGAACCTAACAACGTATTCTACGTGCCCACTTATGTAGGTTTTATTCTTGTCATCTTGGATTGTTTTTTATTAGAGTATATGTTTACTTGTAATTTCTAATTAAAAAATTTACTTTCAAAACAAGGGATTACCCTTCAGTGGTTTGAATGGTCTAAAGCGTCACTCTTGCAATAGACTAGACTGCCGATAACAGGGAGATAAGGGTTCGAATCCCAGTCGGGTGTACTGAGTGTCGATTTTCCTAAATTATTTTTTACTCTCCCACCACGCGAATGTGGGTACGATTCCTCTCATTTCTACCTTCCTCATCTCTAACACATTAACATAATTAGTACATAGATACGTACAGACAAAACTGGTGGTAGGACGGGATGCTAAATATACAAGGGATAATAATTAGAAGGAGGAGTTTATAGGAAATTCTTCCGCATTCACGTGAAAAGAGGATATTAAAATTATGGGAATAAAACACTTCAGTGTATACTCGGTCGGGATTTGAACTCCTACCTCCCGTCAATGGTGACCAAGAACAATACGAGCCTAATACCCTATACCGTATAGTCACCGCTGTGAGTGTTTTTTTTTAACACAGGGCTAATTGTGTAATTACAAACTTACCTAACCTAAGATATAAAACACTAAACAACCAACAGAAGTAGAAAGGCAAACAAAACACGATCGCTTAAGAATGAATAAAATTTAAATGTTGGATTAGATGAGTAATAAAATAACTACAAGTTTGGATGTATCAAGAATATTTTAGCTTGATATTCTATTTTTACGAATGTTTATAATTTTTTTAATATTTTGACCAACTTTATGATTAGGAATGTTAGTACAACTTTGAATAGATTAATATTTACAATAAAAAATAAAATAAAGAATATAAGTGATTGACGTTTTACATTAATATAACCTATCGATTTAAATCAAGATCAATTAAAAAGTAAAGGTAAATAGAAATCGTTCTTTATTTTTTGACAGGGAAGTAAAGGTTCGAAACCTGGTCGGATGTACCGAGAGTGGTTATTCCTAAATGGTTTCCTACCCTTCATCTACGCAAATGTGGGTACATCTCCTCTTAATTCTACCTTTAGCATCCCTACCATTTCAATGTATTTAATATTATATTTGTTTAGCCCGAAAAGGTAGAGAAACGCAAGGAAAAAAATAAGATTATGTTATTAAAAAAATGTACATGTAATTAATGCTCTTCCCTGTATTTTATGGCACCCCTGTTGTGAATCACTCCCTTAAGAGTCCTTGAACGTACACCTCTTTTACCCTGAAAGATAACAAGCTTACCTTGCGTATTCCCAATATGGTGCGGCTTACATGGTAGAACCATAGTGGAACCCGTCAAGGTAAGACTGTTAGGTTTCACTGAAAACTGAGTGTATTAATTATTTTTCTCAATGTTCTACACCCTGAGTGTGAACCAGTTGTGCTTGAGAGAGTTTAACCTTGTCCAATATTGTGGTCACACCTCTAACAACAGAAACAACCAGTCTAATTTTTTCCGTCTGTGTGGTTTCACCACCAACCCCACCCCAACCTTGTCACAGCAGTGAAGGGAGGCAAGGACGCTTTCCCCTTCGTCCTAAAAGCACGCCGCGCGCAAGCTAAGGGACGCCCGCCGACCTTTGTAGCGTGTTTTTAGCGAGATAAAGACTCTTCCCCTCTTGACGCACCCTATGGGGTGCCTGATGTCGCCGCGCATGGACACGAGGGACGAAGAGACGGACGACCAATCGGAGGCCGGGGCGGCGCCTCCACCGACGCCTAGCGCCGCCCCGGCCCCCCTCACCCCCCCACTGGTACGAGTCTCACGGGTGACTGTGTAGGCGTCTTTGGTTACGTCTTTTTGCACCCACCATTGTTCTTCAATCAGTTTTTAGTCTTGCTTTATTGAACATTATTTGAAATTTATTATTTGAATGGATTTTGGATTCATATAAAGAGGGAGGGGAAAATTGTTTTATCGTTTTTGTTTTTTATTTCTATAGCATGATAGATTTTTTAATTAAATGTTATTCTGCGAAAAATAATTTTAACCGTTTTGTTAGATACGTGTGCATTTAGATGTTCATTGATGTTTTCCAATTTACTTACAAACTCAATACTCCAAAATGTTGTTCTTCTAAATAAGATAAAAGTGAACTTTTCAATAATAAGTGCTAATTTATGTCGCCTGTAAAACTAATGATTCGCCAAATGTTAGGAATAAATGGCGCTTAAGTTAAGTTAAAATTAAATCGTCAAAGTTGTAAGACACCAGAAAAAAGTGCTATTTTTTATCTGTAAAAAGAAGTGTTACATTTACGGGTAAGGTATGAACATTAAAGATCGTATATTATGTTAAATACCATATTTTATAAATTTTTTAATATTATTAATCCTTCCACATTTGTAATTGCCTGTTGATTTTTAAGTACATCTAAATACGAACGTCGCAGGAATATATTTTGAAAACGCTCGTGTTAATTTACTTTATGGCTGGTTGTTTTTATTGTTGCTCCTCTTTTGCGATTGTTGCTCGAGTGGTGAATTAAGGTGCAACGTTGGGTGTCTAAATGTGATTGGAATGGCCGCTATGAATTGCTTGCTCATAGTGTCTTGAATGCATCTCTGTTGTGTACAGATTGTATGGCTTGATGAGAATGTGGTACATCTCGTTATGTCGAGAAAACATTTAGTGTCTATTTCAAATTATTTTTTTTAGTAATTTTATCATCTACATTCATCTGTATTCAATGACAAAGTTTACTGAGAATAACTATGTTAGATTAAGTAGTTTATAATGTGATTTCAAAATAAGTAGGCATAGTTTGACTTTTAAAATGAAAGAAATGAGAATTTATTCTATACATCTAGAATTTTAAAAAGGAGTGATCGAAGTGGCAAATCAAATGTTATATTATTATCTTTAAAATTAATTTATATATTAACCGCTTCAGTGGTAGAATTGTTTTAGGCGTTACTCTCTCAAAACACTGGACTGTCGGTGGCGGAGAGCTTGGGGTGCAAATCCCGGTCAGTTGTACTGAGGAGGCTGTTTTTTCTATAGGGTGTTTCATATTTCCTCCACGCAAATTCAGGCACTATTTATCCAAAATTCAACCTTCCTCATCCCTAACACATCAGTGTAATTAGTGCATATGCGTACAAACATAACGGGTTATAAGATGAAGTGTTAAGAATATATAAATATATGTTGATCAATTTGACCCACAGACCAAATTATTTTTATCGGACTTAAACCACTTTTAGAACTTTTTACCCAAATATGATTTTAAACGTATATGGGCCTACTGAAAATTTATTGTATATATATGTTTGAAATTATACACAAATAATATATATTTGGTTCTATAAATTTGAAATTAGAGAGAATTTCCTGATATCTTATAGCCATCGATTCACTTAATATTATTTGTCCTTTTCTCCCATTCCTCCCCAATTCCCCCATTCTAATTAATCTCACTCCTTCTTACCTTTATTTCCCTCAAATAAATTAAATTTGAAATGGTTTAGGAACTAAACTAAACCATCACTAAACAGCAGGTCCACGCGAAAAATGTATTGTCCTCGTCGAATATCAAAATCAAGAGACTTTTGAGCCTTCCCTAGCCCCAAATTTAATCCTTCCAGAAGAAAATAAATATTTTGAGATTAACACGGTTATTATTGTAATCAAGAAGCCCTAACTTAACCTAACGAGCAAACAGAATGGACAGATTTCAAATGGAGACTGAATGTTTTGTCACATTGTTAATGTAAACAGCTGACTGACATTTTGACTCCAGTAATATTATTATTATTAGCACCGTGTCTTACTACCCATTCGGGTTATACGCACTTACGCTAATGTGCAATGGTAGGGTGATTGTGAGATGAAATGGAGGACCTACAGTTTAACGTGGAATCCGAACCACGGTGGAGGCGTGGTATTCCAAACATTCACAAGTTGTGATTAATACACGTCTTGTCAGAGGTGAAGAAAGGGTTCGGCAATCAGATAAATCTGTGCCGGGGACTCCAGTAATAGAATTAGATAGGTAAGAGGCGGCTGGACGCCGCGACGCTCGGTACCTCTCCCTCGGGTCGACCTGGTGGTCGCAGGACGCAACTCAATACCTGCCTTACACCCCTAATGATACCAAAACAATTTATATGGACGCAATTCGAACCCTCCCGGTTCTAGGACGTAATGAACATGATATAACCAAAGCCTGTCCAGACATCTGTGATTGTAATAAGCTTATTATTTTGTGAGTTATCGAGTAAACTTGTATACATGTTTGAACCAAGATGTTTTGTGGTTTTTTGTTTCAAAAATGTATGATTAGACTGATATACTCAATTGTTTAGTATTTTAAACTTATAATTTAGACATATTAGAATTTTGGATGAAATAAACTTTCATAAAATAAAACACATTTTTTTCCGTGGACAACAATGATAGCATTTTACTTTATTATTAAAGTTATTCTATAAGTATTAATAATATCTTTTAAAAAAAGTGACAGCTACGTAATCCATGATTTGTAGGAACATGTGAAAGTAGATTTAGTAGATTTTAAACTGATAGAAAAGGTTATTCCTGTGAAAATTCGACTGTACTTATATTAACTTATTTTTAAAATATTAATTTTCTTCGAAAAAAAACTTTTTATAGGCTGTTGCTTATTTACTACGTTTACCTCGAGACACGATTTATTTAATTTTGTTCAGACCCGACCTGAATATTACGTTGATAACAATCTTAATTATTTAACTAATATATTTATTTTGTTATGTGTTGTTCCCTTCCTATAATGAGCTTATTACTCTAGAAGTAAAATTGCGCTTAAGAACACATTTTTTTTTGTTTTTTTTAGAGGGAAGAAACATACTTTTCAAATACATACAAAGATTTATATACGAACACTCCGTTTACCGCTTGCCTTGATGGATTACAATATGGTGCAGTATAATATATAAGACTATAGTATACAAGTAATGTAGCCCAGACACCCGAAATTACTATATACATATATATGTATATATATTTCTATATATATATTTGTATATATATATTGTTTCAGTTCTTCCTGTTAACAATTTAAAGTTCCGTTTATGGTTCTGGGAAGAGAAAAATTAAAGTTCTCGTTCTTTTTGGTTCTTAATTAAGTTCACAATATATTTGAAATACCACATATTTCCCTAGAGTTAAATAAATAGAATGGCTGGCGTCCATTAGTAGTATAGCTTTGTAAAACGTTAAGTCTTATCATATGTTGAGGTATATAACGAGAAATCTCTGGATATCAATACGTACATGACTTACAAACTAGCTTGAATTAACACTCAGACAACAACCACCTTGTAGGTTTACTGTTATTGTCTTTATAGCACCCGTTCGGTTGATACACTTATATACTAATACTAACTACGCTAATGGTTTTAAACAACCCTCAGTACACCTCGACCGAGATACAAACCTCGATCTCCCCGTCATCGGCAGTCTAGTCTACTGTGAGAGTGACGCGTTACGCCACGCGGCCATCGAAGCGGCATGTACTGTTGTTGATAAAAGACATGTATTTCTAACGACAGCCTCCCAGTCCCCGGTCCAGACGAGACAAGACTGGTGCCTCTAAACACCTTGCAGGTGTACTGTTGTTGATAAAAGACATGTATTTCTAACGACAGCCTCCCAGTCCCCGGTCCAGACGAGACGAGACTGACGCCTCTAAACACCTTGCAGGTGTATTGTTGTTGATAGAAGACGTGTGTTCCTTTTCCAGGCCCCGTTCGGATCGAGCAGTTTCGCGGACCTGCTGTCCGCCCCCTACTCTGAAGAGACTGGTAACCTCACCGAGGAGCTAGACCCTTTCCCGGACGTGTCGTTCCCTCTTCAGGATCTGTCGCCTTCACACGACTCCCCCGCCCCGCTGCCCAGCTTCCAGGTTAGTGTGAGTATACCCGACGCACCATAAGTTGAGCTAACGTGAGAATGCGCAAAGGTGAACCGGCCTTAACTGGGACAGTAGTGGTAGATAGGGGCACATTGAGATACGACGACCCTTTTCTTTGTTTGGGTCGCGTTTCTAATTGAGAGTGATGACATTTTAATATGAAACATCTCTGTCTTAACATATAGACATGTACACATACATACATACATATATACATACATACATACATACGGTACATACATACATACATACATACATACATACATACATACATACATACATACATACATACGGTACATACATACATACATACATACATAACACACACACACACACACACACACACACACACATACATACATACATACATACATACATACACTTGCATATATACACATATATTATAGACTTACATACACAATATACATACATACATACACATACTCGTACGTACATGCAGCACACACACACACACACACATACATACACATACAGACACATGTTCATACATATACATACACATACACACATACACATACAACATAGATTTACATCATAGTCTTATATACACTTACATGTATAAACGTAAGTACATATCCATTAATACACACACAAACATACACATGCATGCTTACACGCTATCGCATACATGCATACACACACACGCGCATGAAAACACACATACATCCTGTGCTAGTTTTTTTTTCCTAAATGGTTTCCTACAAATGCAAATTCAAATGCAAATGCAAATTCATGCAAATTCAGGTACGTATCTTTATTCAACCTTCCTCATCAAACTCTCTTACATAATTTAAACCAAATTACCTCTTTCTTTTACCTTGAAGGTGTCTCTGTTGAGATTATTTATTTGTATTTTTGAAAGCAGATGTTTTTATCCTCGATTGCTCGAATGCTGTAATATTATAAATTCAAAAGAATCGTAAAATATAATCTTGAATTTAAATTTGATGGTCTTGAATGTAAAAACTAATTTGATGCAATCTTTTGAATAAAATTTTTTTAAAGTGTGTAGTTGTAGAAACAAATTTTATTTAAATTTATCTCAAATTTAAGAATAAAAATTTCAAAATAAATACAAAATTTTAAATTAACTTAAAATAATGTGTCTTGTTAATAAATATGGCACATAAACAGTCAAACTAATATTTAAAAAGGTCAACAAACTTTATCAAAAAACTTTTTTCTAGCGAAGCGTTGATTATATAAACCCTACAACGTTTAATTTTATGTTCTTGAGGTGGTATGGAAGGAGACAGGAGAAAAGGCCAGTGTTTTTGCAGTTTTTATGGGAAAACTTTTTTTTTTGCCAAAATATTTAAAAAAATTGCTCCAGTATAAGTTTAATTTTCTTCACATGTTGATATCAACATTCCCTGAATATCTGTCATGAGCATGATGGCATTATATGACAAACTTTTTAAATGAAGAGAAAAAGTTATAATTAAATTCCAGAGTACCCTTGACAGATATTCAATAACTGTTGAAGTTACCATGTGAAGAAAGTTAAATTCTAAGTTTGCACTGGATCAATATTTTATTTATTTTGGCCAAAAAAAGTTTTGCCATAAAAACCGAAAAAACACTTACATTTTCTCGCGTTTCCTTCCATCTCACCTTAAACTATCAATTTTCGTTAAAAATAGTACATTTTTTAATATTTTAGGATAAACATTTGAAGTCGAAATAAGAAATAAATTATTAAACTTTGATTCGAGATAAATAGAATTTGACCTAGCTTTAATTATCTCACGCGAAAAATAAGAACATAAATATTGTCTACGTTTATTCAATAACAGTAAAATAAAAGTGTTTTTTTTAATCAAACTCCTTTTCAAACATCAATATACACTCAAGCCTTATGTTAATTTAGACGTGACTAGATAAAAACTGGTTTTTAAGATTCCCAAATTAAGGTTATTTCCATTTGCGCATTGATATATTGTCCAGCTTATATTGTAACGAGTATAGGCTGATAGGAAAGTTGGTGTAGTCTATTCGATGTCTTGAGAATGGTTGTACTTAAATCATAACAATTATAGCTGTAATCAGATTGGTTGAACTTAAATTGTGACAGTTATATCTGTAATTAGAATGGTTGAATTTTACTAATTGTATCATATGTATCGGTAATTAGAATAGCTGTGCTTAGATTGTAACAGGCGTAGCTTTCTTGAGAATGGTTTTACTTAAATTGTAACAGATATAGCTGTCATAAGAATACTGTACTTAAATTTTAATCAGGTATAGCTATCGTAGGAATGCTAAAACTTAAACTGTATTAGATATAGCAGTTGTCCTTAGCTCAGTTGGTAGCCTGTTTGTCTACTGAGCTAAGGGTCCCGGTTTCAATTCCCGGTCATGGCCGTAAAATTTATCATGGGTGAAATGTGGGTTTCCCTTTCAGAGTGATGAATTAACGGCCGGGGGACAGGATGTTGTGCATGTCCTAGTCTTAAGTTAGATTATAAGGCACATGAAGCTACGAAAGGCCTAGCAAGACGGTAGTGGAAAATATATGGATTGAATAAAAAAACTGACCCAGACCACAGGCTGGAACCAGTAATGGATGTAAAATAAAAAGGTATAGCTGACGTGAGAATGGTTGAACTTAGAATGAATAAGGTATATCTGCTGTGGGGATGCTATAACTTAAATGGTATCAGGTATAGCTGTTGTGGGAATGATTGAACTTAGAATGAATAAGGTATATCTGCTGTGGGGATGCTATAACTTAAATTGTATCAGTTATAGCTGTTGTGGGAATGATTGAACTTAAATTGTACGGGTATATCTGTCATGAGAATGGTTGAATTTGAATTGTATCAGAAGTTATGTAAAGTGTTAAATATGTTTGCATGCTATAGAGCGTTAATTTACTTGGACATATTCTTATGACTAGTTTCTGCATGTCCAGTACAGTTTATGACTCCTCAAAAAAGGTTTTCGATTTATATTTTTTTAAATAAGTTGACAAAAATATCGTATTTTTTTAGTAAACTAGGCTTTCAAATTAAAATTATAAAAATGTTCCCATTAAAGTCCTGGGGTTTTGTTTGACTCAATTAATTTCAGTAATCCCTGTGGAATGAAATTTATAATTTTTACTCAAGTGTAGTGTAACTGATTATATTATATTTAATTTTATTTATTCCATTTAATTACATGACTTGGTCTGAGGCATCAGTCTACCAATAAAATGGATTGACGATAATGGGGAGGTCATCGCTCGAATCTTAGCCAGGCCTAGTAGAGGTGTTTTTTCGCATGTGATTTTTGTCTAAAGGATAATAATGTATCAATGTAGCATGTTCTGTTGTTGGTGTAGTACTTCCATCAAACGATGATCAGGTCCCCCCTTTCTGTCTGCAGGAGACGTACTCCCCGCGGTACATCCGCCCCCAATCTTCCACCTCGCCAGAGCTGACCAGCCTCTCGTCGAACTACGGTATCGTCACAAAGATGGAGGACGAATGCTACAACGTGTCGTCCTTCTCCAACCACCACCAGCATCATCACCATCATCACCACCACCATCACCAGGCCGCCCCCCACCATCACCACCATCATCCACCTCCCCTCCCTTCTCCAGCCCCCGCCTCGCCTTACGACTTTACCCCCACTCACCACCAGCCTCCATTCTCGCCGTACTACCACCCTGCCCAGACGAGCCCCGGGTTCGAGGCCAGCCCGGTGGTTCAAGATACCTACTCCCTGCCTCACTTCCCTAGCACGGCGGAGCTTCATGTGAGCACTTCCATGAGTCCCCGACAGAGGAGAGCGTCGCTACCACTGCAGCGGTCAGAGTCCACCAGGTGAGTGTTAACTGACTACAAGGGGGCTGCACTTAGAGGGGGCTTGGAGCCACACTATCAGGGGAGTGTTACCTGACTCTACAAGGGGGACTGCACTTAGAGGGGGCTTTGAGACACCCCACCAGGGGAGTGTTAACTGACTCTACAATGGGAACTGCTCTTAGAGGGGGTTTTGAGCCACACTATCAGGGGAGTGTTAACTGACTCTACAAGGGGGACTGCACTTAGAGGGGGCTTTGAGACACCCCACCAGGGGAGTGTTAACTGGCTCTACAAGGGGGGCTGCAATTAGTGGGCCTCTTCACCAAGGGAAGGCTACAAGGGCTGCACCTAGAGAAATTAAATTTATTTTATTGATGTTTTTGCACTTTTTTCAAAACCAGTGCTTATCACTAACAAGATGTGTGACACGACACTCCCAAACGTATTGTTTTTCTTGGAACACTTAAAAGAGAGAATAATCGACTCCCACTGGTATTTTAACCCAAGTATTTCAAAAGGTGTATCCCAGTGCCTCCAAAGGTCTTGACCCGTGACCTAGGCTGACAGGTTGTTGACCTCTATCCTCTCTTATGTGCCCCTAGCAGGAGCGAGTCGCCGAAGCTGCGCCTGGGCGTGCTGGCCGCTGGCGGCCCCCCACCCTCCGCCTCTTCAAGCGCCTCCTCCTCGCCCGGCGTGGGTGACGGCCCCCCTGCAACCCCTACGCCTCCGCGGTCCCAGCAGGGCCCCACCCCTCCCTCCCCCTCGCAGCTGTGCGCCGTTTGCGGGGACACCGCGGCGTGCCAGCACTACGGCGTCAGGACCTGTGAGGGCTGCAAGGGCTTTTTCAAGCGTACCGTGCAGAAGGGCTCCAAATACGTCTGTCTCGCCGAGAAGGTCAGTGTCCCTTTCTCTCACCATTTATCTCTGCACTTGTTTTCATGAGGAGAGAGTGGTAGACACTTGGGGCCAGATTCATAGGCTGACTTAGTGCGCCTCTCAGATGCAACAGACCCATTCCATTCTTGTCTAGATAGGTGTCATCTTGTATCTAGTAGTATAGCACCGCACTTGAGGCTTACTAAGTCTGCCTCGGTCCCGGCACAGATTTATGTGATTGCCAAACGCTTCCTTCACCTCTGACAAGACGTGTATTAATCACAACTTGTGAATGTGTGGAATGCCAGGCCTCCACCGTGGTTCGGATCCCACGTTAAACTGTAGGTCCTCCATTTCGTCTCACAATCACCCTACCATTTCACATTAGCGTAAGTGCGTATAACCCGAATGGGTAGTATGACGCGGTGCTAATAATAATAATAATAATAATAATAATAATAATAATAATAATAATAATAATAATAATAATAATAGCAATAATAGCAATAATAACAATAATACTAAAAATTACTATGAAACTGACTAAGAATATTCTGGTCTTGGAAAGTGTCGTCTTGTATTTAGTATAGCACTGCACTTGAGTTGAGTTTAGGCGTAAAATTGTCACTAAAAATGCCACTGCATCCCTCGCACACCGTTGAACCCAAGGACGAAAGCAATACGTCCTTGACACGTCCTTGGTGCAGCGTTTGACTGGCAACTGTTTTATTGTAATTTATTTTTGTCTGCTAGAGCTCAGAACTTTATGTTGGCCATCATTTTAAATTATACTTCATGTTAAAATAGATTTGTTTTATAATAAACCCGCTTCGGTGGCCGCGTGGTCAGACGCGCTACTCTCACAGTAGACTAGACTACCGATGATGGAGAGATCAAGGCTCGAATCTCAGTCAGATGTACTGAGGGTGTTTTTCCCTAAATGGTTTTCCACTCTCCCTCCCTACAAATTCGTTTACATTTCCTTTAAACATAACCTTTCTTATCCCTAAAACCAGTGAATAAGCGTATAACCTGAACGGATAGTAAGATGTGGTGCTAAAAAAATCTACTTACCCGCTTTGGTGGCCGTATGCTCTAAAAATGCGCCACTATCGTAATAGACTAGCCTAGATTTTCAATGACGGGCAGATCGGAGTTCAAATTCTGTACCGAGGGTGGTTTTTTCCTAAATGTTTTCCCACCCTCTCTCAACGCAAATTCAGGTATACTTCCTCTAAACTTTAACCTTCCTCATCCCTAACACATTAGCGTAATCAGTATTAGCATAAACCGATCGGGTAGTAACACTAGCTGCTAAAAATACTTTATAAAAGCGACAGTTCAGATTACTTGACTTGACGAAAGAATACATGAAAAATAGAGCTAGTACCTTTTCCAGCTGTCAGATAATGTTCTTCCTAAGAAAATAGGAGTGTAGAGTACATTTATTACAGGAAGACAGGTAGGCCTATATAAGAACAACTAGATCTTCTTTCACGTACATCAAGCTATGTAATCTGCAATTGCCACTTTTGATATATATTATCAATATCTATAAAATAACACTAATAATAATTTATAGAAAATGTTATTAATACTGACCACCAAAAAAATCGTACATTTTTAATTGTTCTTCCTGTGAAAATGGGACTGTATAATCCAAATTTCATAAAAAGAACAGTTATAAAATACAAACTTATTTGCAGTCAATATTTATGACTTTTTTATGTTATGCATATTACTTTAAAGGTATTGATCATGTCTCTCAAAAGTGACAGTTGCAAATCTCATGACTTGACGTATGAATATATTAAAATTGTTTTAGTAACTTTTCTAACTGTTAAATACCATTCTTCCTACCAGAATCCTACTGTAGTCTAAGTTTTCTGCTAGTAACTACCACGAAGATGTTTGAACTGTTAACTGAAGATGATGTGTGTTTGTGTCAGCAGGCGTGTCCGGTGGACAAGCGGCGCAGGAACCGGTGCCAGTTCTGCCGGTTCCAGAAGTGCCTCGCCGTGGGGATGGTGAAGGAGGTGGTGCGCACAGACTCCCTCAAGGGACGCAGGGGGCGACTCCCGTCCAAGCCCAAGTCGCCCCAGGAGAGCCCGCCGAGTCCGCCCGTGTCCCTCATCACCGCCCTGGTGCGAGCTCATGTCGACACCACTCCAGATCTCGCCAACCTCGACTACTCGCAGGTAGGTCCCCATTCCGTCTGTGTCCCTCATCACCGCCCTGGTGCGAGCATCACGTCAACACCACTCCAGATCTCGCCAACCTCGACTACTCGCAGGTAGGTCCTCATTCCGCCCGGGCTCAGGGACCGAGTGTTAGGTCGATCACACGATGTGGTTAGTCTGTTAAGTTGGGAATGTTGAGGACGCGAGAAAGGGCCAGTGATTTTGCAGGTTTTATAGTAAAACATTTTTGGACAAAATAAATAAACTATTTCTCCAGTAGAAACACAGAGTTTAGTTTTCTTCACATGATGATATCAGCAGTTTTTTTTAGTACCATGTCTTACTACTCGTTCAGGTTATATGCTTAAGTACTAATTATGCTAATGGGCTAGGAATTGGGAAGGTTTAATTTAGAGGAAGTGAACCCGCATTTACGTAAAGGGAGAGTGGAAACCCATTTAGTACAAATCACCCCCAGTTCAGCCGACCGAGATTCGAACCTTGATCTCTCCATCCTCAGCAGTCTAGCTCAACATGAATCTAGCGCGTCAGCCAACTACACCACCGGTGCGGGTAACAGTTGTTGAATATCTGTCATGAGCATAGCGGCATTAGATGAGAAACTTTTTAAATTAAGAGAAAATGTTGTCATTAAATTCCAGGACACCCTCGACAGATATTCAACAACTGTTGATATCACCATGTGAAAAAAATCAGATTATGTTTATTACTACTGGAGAAGTATGTAACTAATTTTAAACAAAAAATTATTTTTATATAAAAACTGCAAAAATACTGCACTTAGCTCGCCTTCCCTTCCAGCAAACCTCAATGTCTGAGGCCTCCACACAACCTGAATCGGTGGCTGTGTACATATATTTGCTTTTGCACCACTTATCTACTAGCTTGCAATTTTTTTTCTGGCGTTCTATTTGGCTGATATTGCGTCACTTTTTGGCTATAGCATATCTTTTCTACTAAAGCACAAATAATTGTGCCGTTTGTCTGTGGCGGCTAATCTGACGCCTATTTGATGACGCGCTGGTTTTCTTGATAATCTCTCATTCGTCTGCCTTATTATCTACCATTTGTCTGCTAGTACGTGCGTGCATTCCGAATGGGTAGTAAGATGTGATGACCAAAAAAAACTACCCTGAGAAATATAAGGGTAAGACGCGATGCACGGAATAAAATATTGTCCACGGCAGGGATGTGAAAACTTACTCACAGAAGAGCCAAATGAAAAGAAAAACAAAATTTGCTTATTAATTAATTTTTCTTCCAAATTAATTTTAAAAAATTATAAGCACACCAAATAGACTGACACGAATAAGTTTAAATGCAAAACATTTATACATAGCTTAGCGGCTTAGTATGTTTTTGAGTTCGTTCAGGAGATTTATGTGATGGGGTGTGAGATGAGTGAAACTGTGAATGAGCTTCCAGCTTTGTTTCATAATCTGAGTTAAACTGTGAGGAGGTTATTCTCAAGATACTCATCAGTAAATCGGATTCGAAGATCACTTCTCCTAAGTTTATTGTTTGAAAACACTTGTTCGCATGAATATGAGGATGCAAACATTTCCATATATTTTTGTACATGATTTACCAAGTTTGGAAATGTTGAGGGTCATGGGAGGCAACATAACGGAGTAAAACGCAATAAATTTAAATTATTTATCCCGCGGGCTAGATTGAACACACCGGCGAGCCTTAGTTTGCCCATCCCTGGTCTACGGTGTTTAGGAGGCCGTCCTTAAATTACGTAAGGGTATTTGGGGAGGTTGGAGGGTTCAGTATTTTCTTAAGTTTTTCTACAAGGGGGGTTATATCAGAATCTATCTGACGTAGTAAGTTTTTTTTATCAAAGTTTATGGTGAGACAAAATTTATTTTATTTTTTCAGTAAAATAGATATATTAACTATACAATTTCACTTATATTTTATTTACTTACTACAATTAAAGTATTTTAAAATGTCATATTGCTCGCTTTATTATCAATCCTCATGTCTTAAAATAACCAAACAATTAAAATAATCTGTTTTGTCAAATCGTAAAAAAAAAAGTGCTGTAGTGGGGAGATGGGGGAGGGGAATTTTACAACCCCTTACATGGGGAGAAAATATGGTCCCTTATTACCACTAATTGATGTGAAGACGACTCAATAATACCGTCCTGTGTTGGTTCTCAGTATCATGAGCCGACCCCCACAGATCCTGTCGTAACGGAGGCCGAGAAGATCCAACAGTTCTACAACCTACTGACCACCTCAGTAGACGTCATCCGACAGTTCGCCGACAAGATCCCCGGCTTCTCAGAGCTCAGCCGAGAAGATCAAGAACTACTGTTCCAATCCGCGTCCTTGGAGCTCTTTGTGTTGCGGCTCGCACAAAGGTAAGGCTATAGTTTCATCTCCTTACGAATTAGCTTTTTGAATATGATAAAAAAAAATTGTAAAAATTGATTGACGTGCTAGACTAGACTGCCGAAGATGGGTAAATCGAGGTTCGATCCCAGTCGGGTGCACTAAAGGTGGGTTTTTTCTAAACAGTTTTCCCACTCTCCCTCCACGCATTTCCTCTCAATTAAGCCTTCCTAATCCCTAACCTATTAGTGTAACTAGTACATAGGCGTATAACTCAAACGGGTAGTAAGACGCGTTGTTAAAAAAAAGTTGACATAGATGGTTCTTCACCTTGGTACAACTTATTAGTCATTGAAATGTATCCCCATCATTGAACACGTGAACTAAATGTCAAGTTTGTCCGGTTTGGTTTTTTGGTGGAGGGGAGGTCGGGGTTCTAATCTTAGATAGGTGAACTTAGGGTGGATTTTTCTAAATGGCTCACCACATACTACATTTGGAACATCTCCTCCATTGGGATGATTAAATAATTACTAGTACTTTTAAAAAGTGTTGAGTGTTTTTTTAACACCAGTTTGGGTTAAGCACATGTTTACTAATCACGCTAATGTTTTAAGGATGAATCAGTTGAATTTCAAAGGAAAGGAAAGTGAAAAATCAATTAGGAAATAACCACCCGACTGGGATTATAACCCCTATCTCCCGGTCATCTACAGTCTAGTATATGGCAAAATAATAATTTCTAACAACAATTTCCCAGCTAAAGCTGAATAGCGTTTTGTATTGTACGAGTGAACATTTCCAGGACTCGTCCAGACGACACAAAACTGACGTTTTGCAACGGATTCGTTTTGGACAAACAACAATGCCAACGGAGTTTTGGAGAGTGGCTTCACGCCATCTTTGATTTTTGCTCCTCCCTCCATGCCATGGACATCGACATCTCGGCGTTCGCCTGTCTTTGCGCCCTTACCCTCGTCACAGGTAGGATCATCGTCAGATATATGTATTATATTAGTGCTGGATTGACGCTTTCTTTAAAGTACTACCTTTGTAGAATACACTAAATGTCTTTCTTTGAAATAACACTTCTGTAGAAAACAACTTGAGCCTTTATTTGAAGTACCGTCTCTGTATAACACCACACAAGCCTTTCTTTGAAGTACCGTCTCTGTATAATACCATACGAGCCTTTCTTTGAAGTACCGTCTCTGTACAATACCACACGAACCTTTATTTGAAGTACCGTCTCTGTACAATACCATACGAGCCTTTCTTTGAAGTACCGTCTCTGTACAATACCATACGAGCCTTTCTTTGAAGTACCGTCTCTGTACAACACCATACGAGCCTTTCTTTGAAGTACCGTCTCTGTACAATACCATACGAGCCTTTCTTTGAAGTACCGTCTCTGTATAATACCACACAAGCCTTTCTTTGAAGTACAATCTCTGTAGAAATCCATCACTGTCACGAAATAACCAGTGAAGTAGGTAGCTATTATGAAATGTACAACGCACAGTCGTTGTTTTCGTACTTTATTTGGTAGAAAGTCTTATACTGAAATATTCATGGTAGTGGAGTAGCTATTACGGAATGTATTAGACGCATTCACACGAATATTGTTTTCATACTTTATTTAACAATAGTTAACGTTAACAACAAGATTGTAGCACCGCGTATTAATACCCGTTCGGGTTATACGCTAAAAATTAGTTTTATCTCATAAAATGAGTTAAATGTAGATTTTAAAATAATGAGGCTTTTTTTTTATTTATAGATATAGATAAATCGCATTGAATTAAAGCTACATTACTGAAACATTCTTTTTTATTTTTTTATTTTTCACTTTTGTAGGACTATAATTTCTTTTCCGCACATATCTGTACTTAAAAATACACTAGTTCTAAATTATAGAAATGTTTCCATGATATCTATTTACTTATGTAATATTTTCCAGGGTAGTTGGTCATTCACATGGTAATAGTTGACTTGTATTGATTTAAGTACGGAAACATTGCACATTTGTAGGTTTATCAACATGACCTCTCCGCCACCGACACAAATAGAAAATAGAGGAGTAATATATTATAATGTTGATAATTGTACCGTCGACCTCGGATGTCTTAGGGTAAAGTTCTCGCCTCAAGACCCGATGTTTGTGGATTCAGACCCAACCGGGGTCGACAGATTTTTCTTGAGGGATAGAAATCCGTAGCACAACTTCCTTTAGAGGGGAAGTAAAATCGTCGATCCCATGTTGATTGTGGCATGTAAAGGAATCTTGGAAGGTATGTGAAAATACTTTTTCCGGAAAAATTCGTAGGCCCTTTTGATTGTGTGCTAATATAATCAATTGGTTTAAAAAGCACGCGTTAAATACATCAAATAAATTTAAAAAAATAACTGTACTCACATTTGCGTAGAAAAAGAGTGGACAATCATTTTTGAAAAAAAAGTCTTACACCCGGCCAGGATTCGAGTCTCAACCTCCCCATTGACTTAATACTAGACCAATTGAGTTTGACCACTTATCCTGCCTGCCCACCGATGCCAGTTTTAACACTTAACACCTAGAGCAGAATTTTTTTATATAATTTTATGATCTTATTATATACTATTCTTGGGCCGTGAACTGTACAATTATACTGATATTTTATAGACTACATAATATTATGTTAGTGATTATGTTTGATTTATGGAGTTAAACTAACATTTCGCAAGTGTGTGGTCTTTGACACAAAACTTTTTATAAAACCATACTGGAAGTCGAGAGACATATATTAATCATTATTCATAATATAAGCAAAACATTGCCACAAAATTAATTTTGGGAACATGAGTAAATAGCCTTAAGATTGCTCGATATACTACTTGGTGGACAATTAAATAAAACATGATGCATACATCTTTCTTGCAACTGAGCCATTATTGTGTGGTTACAAATCGTCAACACAGTAATTGGATTAAGGTAATATTTAGAGGGTCCATTTCTACTCTTACTTTTCTCCAGATATCTTGGTCATTTCGTAACAAAATATAAATACTTCTTGTATGAATACCAGCCAAGGTTAAATATAAAATAGTGCCCTGGAATATACATGAACAAAGCACAGAGAGCGAAACTCTAAATACAAAACTATGTTTGGAATGAAAAACAGCCACCGGAACTTGTGGAAATATGTCCTAAGACTTGTATGCATTGTAGGAATATGATGTGAATACATCCTAGAACTGGTAGCTATAGTAGGAGTATGATGAGAATATATCCTAGAACTAGTAGTTATAGGAGGAGTATGATGGTAATATATCCTAGAACTGGTAGCTATAGGAGGAGTATGATGGGAATATATCCTAGAACTGGTAGCTATAGGAGGAGTATGATGGGTATATGTCCTATAACTAGTAGCTTTTTTAGGATTATGATGGGGCTATGTCCTAGAACTAGAAGTTATAGGAGGAGTACGATGGGAGCATGTCCTAAAATTAATAGCTATATTTGTAATATGATGGAGATATGTCCTATAACTAGTATCTATTTTAGGAGTATGATGGGGCTATGTCATAGAACTAGAAGTTATAGGAAGAGTATGCTGGGAATATATCCTAGAACTGGTAACTATAGGAGGAGTATGATGGGAATATGCCCTAGAACTGGTCACTATAGGAGTATAACGGGAATATGTAATAGAATTGATATCTATATTAGGAGTATGATGGGAACATGTCCTATAATTAATAGCTATATTTGGAATATGATGGGAATATGTCCTATAGCTACTAGTTATAGGAAGAGTATGATAGGAATATATCCTAAAACTGGTAGCTATAGGAGGAGTATGATGGGAATATGTCCTATAACGAGTAGCTATAGAAAGAGTTTGATGGGAATATATCCTAGAACTGGTAACTATAGTTGGAGCATGATGGGAATATGTGCTAAAGCTGGTATCAACAGGATGTTTCTAAACTATCTTCCCAAACTTTAACCACAGCAGCATATGTTGCCAGAAAGAAACACACAACATTGTAAAATATTGTCCGGAAAAGTCGTCATCTTGTATTACTAAATGTAAGTTGAAGTTAGGCGCAACAACGCCCAGGGGTACGCAGCTGTTAGTACGTACGTGTATAACAAGTTGCATATCACTTGGTTGGCAGGATTGTCCGGCAGCGAGCAACGTGTTCAAAACGTGAGCCCGCGTCAAATGCAATCGTTGTGACCAAGTTGAGGGAGTTTTGAACACCTGCTGTAATGTGCCTGCATAAGAATATGTAACTTGCTGTACACTTACGTACCTACAGCTGTGTACACCTAACGTTGTCGCGTCTAACATCAACTTACATTTAGTAATACTAGATGACTTTTTCTGACTTTTTTTTTACTAGGACTTTCTGTTTGTTTCTGAACACAGATGCTGTGGCTTAAGTTTGGTCATAGTTTAGAAACACCTTGTATAGTGGGAGCATAATGAAAATATGTCCTAAAACTGGTAACTATAGTAAGAACACGATATCGAGAACAGTATCCAACAAACAAAAGTTACTAAAACATTTTCATATATATGCATATATCAAGTCATGTGATCTACAGCTGTTACTTTGGGTGTATTGTTTCAATACCTCTAAAATAGCATTGAGGCTATAGTAAAATGTTATCATTGTTGACTGCACATAAAATATGAGCCCCTTAGATTGAAAATTGGAGTGTACACCCTTATAGAATCAATGCAACTACTGTGGGATACAAGGAAACGCAAGTGAAGGCCTACATTGTTGCAGTTATTATAGCGCTTGAGTAGTTATGCTTAGTTCTATACACATGGGAATAATCAACAGTTCTAAAATACCTGCCGGTCTAGGGGTAAGGTGTCAGACTCCTGTGCTGGGGGTGTGGGGTTCAATCCTTGGTCCCGGCACAGATATATCTGATTGCCAAATCCTTCCTTCACCTCTTACAAGATGTGTATTAATCACAACTTGTGAATGTGAGGAATGCCAGGCCTCCACCCTGGTTCGGATCCTACGTTAAGCAACAAGTCCTCCATTTCATCTCACAATCACCCTACCATTACACATTGGTGAAAGTGCGTATAACCTGAACGGGGCTGTGCTAATAGTAATTTCAAAAAAACTGCTGTTAGTATATTTGAATTTGATAAGAAGAGAAAAAAAGTTATCATCAAATTCCAGGATTCCCTTGATAGATATTTAACAACTGTTGAATTCACTATGTGAAGAAAATTAAACACTGTTTTTACTGGAGCACTATTTTATTTATTGTGTCAAAAATAAATTGTCATAAAAACCGCAAGAGTGCACTGGCCTTACATTCTCTGCCCCCCCTTCCCATTTTTAAAGTTTAACCCTGTGTGTTGAAACGTGCACTAACCTGTGTATTGTCCCTCGTAGAACGCCACGGACTGAAAGAGCCCCACAAGGTGGAGCAGCTACAGATGAAGATAATCGGCTCGTTGCGGGATCACGTGACCTACAACGCTGAGGCGCAGAGGAAGACCCACTACTTCTCCCGACTGTTGGGGAAACTACCGGAGCTGCGGTCTCTCAGCGTTCAGGGTCTACAGAGAATCTTCTACCTGAAGCTAGAGGACCTGGTACCTGCACCTCCACTCATAGAGAACATGTTCGTCGCCAGCCTACCCTTTTGAGCGATACACACCCCTCATCAGACAGACATACAAGGGAACAGTCAACAACGAGATTGATCTTATTTCTTTCTCTTAAAACTTTTTTAATTTACTCCCTTGCGTGCGTGTCTTCATGTGTGTTTTTTTTCGTGAACTTTAATGACACTTGTTTTCCCCCATGAAAATGATTTGTCAAACTATGCAGCTAGTCTGCCTTTAAGTGTTGGGAGGCCTTTAAAGCTACTGGGTACCTTATGCCAGCTTTCTTGCCCATAGAGAATAACATTTGAACGGTTCGTTCGTTAAGTATTTTCTTCAACTACGTGAAGTTACCAATTTGTTTGTTTCTTGAAACGAACAACCATAACCTTTGGGGGGGAGATATCATTATTGGCCAGTTGGATCTTCTTAGGTTTCCTAAGTGAGTCTCTAGGAAAACCATTTGTTTTAAGATAAAATAGTTTTTGTCTTGTCTCCTAAAATATGTAGTTCCTCCCATTTTAATATCGGCCATTCTGTTATTGCAAATGCATAATGTGCAGTGAAGTTGAAATCAACTAAATACATTTTAACTTTAAACTTTTGCTATTGTGTGAGAAATGGATTTTAAATGGTGCCGGTATTTCCATTCTAAATGTATATTTTATTTGGTTGATACTAGGTATCTAAAAACACATTACTGTGAGTTTACTGCGATGATAAAATATTAAAGACATGTCATCAGTTTTAGACGTGTAAACATTTGGTGCTGCTGTGAAACTTTACAAGATTGAATTGTGATAGTTTGTGATTGGCGAACGTTATTTTTGTGTGTTTGTCAAAGTGTATCATCGTCGATGATAAAAGTCGACCTTTTTATTTTTCCAATTTAGGCTGTGTTTTGCTTAGAAGACAACGTGAAAGAATTTCTTCGGGAGAGGGATTATTTATTGATGTGATAATGGCAGTGTTTCTACATAATTTACTCGTATCTTTCCAACTATTCTGACAGATGATATTTTTAGTAATAGCTAAGGTTCGAAAAGGGTTGGTCTAAAGCTAATTTTTTTTAATAGTACCAGACACTGTATCATATTATTTGATCTGTGAATCTCTGATGGTCTTTTTGATTGTTAACTTAAAAAGACAAATATTTTTCTTTTTAAAAAAATAAAATATACATAGTTTAATTTCATCGAGCTATGTCGATTAAACGTCTGGGTATCACGCACAAAATAAATTGATACGAAATCCACATACAGTCAGAACAGAACGTAAATATCCTGCAGTATTTTTTAAATATTTCTATTTTGAGATCGAGCTAAGGGCAAACGTTACCTTCCTGACTTGAAAATAAGAAGTTTTATGGAAAATAGAATTAGTAGTAATGATATATTATTTAATAAAAATTGAAGCAACAATTAGACTGAATAAACACTCATCCTGTGTTGAAGTAAGTGGGTGATGTATAAGATGGCGTGTCCAAAAGAAAAACACATTGTTTTCTCAAATACTTTCAACCTGTCCAAACATGCTCTTTAATATGTATAATTTACATATATATAATTTATATATATGTATAATTTACATATGAAAACCTAAGTCAGAATATCAAAATTATTGAAGGTCACATTTTAAGAGATGGATACAAATATACCATAAAATAAATGTGTAATTTCTGCAGATTAGCAGGAAAAAAATGTATTTACTAAACTCAATGAATGTTGATGTGTACGTGAACTATGGTTACCATTACACTTAGTGTCTGGGATTGAACATCGTTACTAATTTTGTTTGTTAATTGTTGTACGTTGGGATTTATTTCATCCATAAGGAGGTTCTTTTCTGATACTATTTTCTAAAAGAGCGTAAACATAAACACAAATATATAGATATAAATAAATAGATATATATTTTGATGTACAAATATTATGAAAGAGTATATTTTAAGGAACTAATTGAAAGGTTTTTTTTGTGAATGTGGATAAAATCTTGGTTAATATTTTGATAGCTGCAATTAACTTAAGCATTATCAAATTGGCTGATCTAAATGAAATTTGTTACTAAGGTGTTTGTATCGAAATGGTGATATGAATGTGGGGATGAGCTCTTGTAAGCCAACATCTTTGATATTTCTTTACATAGGAAATTGTATCAGTTCTATCTCAGAGGAGGAACCAAAGTCTTAAGATATGCAACATAATGTTACCATTTTATTTTAATCAAATGTTAAATGTGATTTCTTAAATTAACTTTGTTATTAACTTTTTTCTTTTTATGTTCTTAGTGAAAACATTTCTATCGCTCAGATTCATAATTATATCTGTGTTATTATAATAATAACAACAAATTTGAAGACATATCTTGAATAATAAATTCCGTATCTGTGAAGGTTCACATTGTGTGTACATTTTCTTGGCAACATTTTCATATCCATTACAAAACAAATAATATATTAACAAACCTGACTTGGAATTATATACCATTATTTTTTACATCACAATAAGCATGTGTTTTTATATTATATTAATTAGATTCAAATTACTTTATATTTTACATTTTATGATTAATATTTGTTCCAAAAATAAAATAGAAACACAAGTTAAAAACATGAACCCCCCTGCCCCTCTTTTGTTTAAATGAAATAAGCTAATATACACAAACCAAGTATAATGTTTAGTGTTTAGAGATCGCACTTTGTACTTTGTTCAAAGAGATGTTTATAAAATGTGTATATAATACAGAATCCTCTGCGAATGGCCTAAATATCTCATCTGTTCTACATTGTTGTTATTTCACCATCATATTGAGAGTATAGTTACAGTTTTATTTAAAAACTATGCATCATATCACATAATAAATTATTGATTCATGGATAGTGTTTTAAGTGTTCAAAACGATTTTTTTTTGTACTGCCTTGAATATGATGTTGCCTTTTTAAAAACGTGTAGAATCGTATTTGAAAATATATTTAGAATACCTTACACAGTTACCAGTAGATTGAGTGAAAATTTCTTTGTTGTTTGTTGTAAAGCTTATTGTGCACTCGTTTTTAAGTGTATAGGTGTTTAATTTCTATTTCTTTCTTACTTTCTCTTTTCATTTTAAGACTATCATAGCTAAATGGTGTGATTTTGTAACAATATTGTTTAAATGGTTTTAGAGAACCATCTTGAAATTAAAAGATAATAAACATTTCAATAAATAAACTTACTATTACATTGTAGATATTCACTGTTTATTTGAGTATTTTAATTATTAATTTACTTAATTAAATTTTAAAAATTGCATTGTGATTTTTGATAAGGGAACTTTTTGTTGTTTCTTACACAAAGGTTTTATTAATTTGCTGTATATGCATTGGGTTTTTATAAACCCGAAAAAAACAAAAAGTATTAATAAATTAAATGTTTTGCTCATTTTTTGTGTACCAAACTTTTATAATTTGTGTCAGTCATATAAGTTCAAAATAAAAATTTAAGTGAAAAATTAAGTGCCAAATTAAATTTATTATATAATTCTACATGTAAGCATTTTCAAGTGAAAAAATAACTTTAAGCTATTCATATACTCTTAACTTTATATATTTGAGAGGCTTTATTTTAATGTGTTTGCCCTTATTAACTAAAAATATACAATTCAGTATAAATTAAAATATGCTACTTTCCTAATCATTCATCACTCTTTAAGACCAATTAAGATATTGTTTATATCATTTATTAATATTTAAGACATAATGATAAAGAGTCGTGTTACAATAAAAAAAGAAAATGAAATTAATGTTGAAAAAACCTTTGTTAGATAATTTATTTTTCTCTATTTATTGAACAAAATCATCCCATTCAAAGACCACAGTGTTATAATATATTAAACCATTTATAAATTCAGATTTTCATTGTACTTAAATCTAGTTCTGATTTAAATTTATAAACAAAATCCTCATATTATTTATACATTTATTATAAATTCACAATGTTCTTCTTAAACTACCAACAAAACATATCATTATATTAATAATTTTCATTCTATGTAAATATTAAGTTACTACTAATTTAAGACATTTTATTATTTAAAACTCATTAAAATGTGTATTACTATTGTTGTTCATTTTCATATTTTATAAAGTTTAAACTTGTTCATATTTATAAATAATTATATTTTCAACTTTTGTGTGTGTTTATGTATTAATTGTATAAAAGTTATGACTCTGATCTAAATAATAAATTTATAATAAAACACTTTTAAATAAAATATATTTTTAAAATATGTATAATTTTATTTTGGATAAGCACAGATTGAATGTGATATTTTTCTCCCAATAGGACAAACATATCTAATAGTATGACTGTCCATGATACCAAAGAAGCTATGATTTGTTTTTAGAGTTCTATTAGGTTCGTAAATTTACTTTTTGGTACAAAATGTAGTTGAATTTTTTTTTTATTTTAGTAAATGAAAGTTTGTACCCACGTGAAACTGTACAATGACTTTAAAGAGAATTTATATTCGTTAAATATTTTTTTATTTAATATATGTATTCTATAGACCTGGCTCTCCAACTTGATATAACATTTAATTTGATATTGTTTACCACTTTAAAATATTCACTTCCTTACTTTGCTACACACTCTTAATAAATAGTGTATGTGTATTATATTATTATTAAGTTATAAACAATTTAAAACATGTACACGATGTTCTTCCACACATCTGGATCCTATCTGTGGATGTTTGAATCTTGTTGAATAAAATAACAATAAAGAGCTTTACATTACGATGGCGTGTTTATTTTTAATGGTACCACACTGTTGACTTGCTTATCGTGAGGATAAGGTGGGTTTGTACAATTCTATCACACATCCCAAGAGACTCGTGATTGTATAACAGTTTGTTGTTTCTTAGTATTACTACCCGTTCGGGTTATACGCTTATATACTAATTACGCTGATGGTTTTAGGGAATATGGAGGCTATATTTATAGGAAGTGTACCCGCATTTGCGTGAAGGGAAAGTGGAAAACCATTTTGGGAGGGGGAAACTCAGTACATCAGACCCGAGATTCGAACATTGATCTCCCCGTCATCGACAGTCTAGTCCACCGCGAGAGTAGCGCGCTAGTCCACGCTGCCACCGAATTAGGGTACATAAAAGTTCAAGTGTAAAGGTTAAAATATTATATAAGTGTATATACTAATTATGCTATTGTAGTGGGGATGAATAATATTTAATTTAGATTATGTGTATCTGCATTGGCGTGAAGGAAGATTTGAAAACGATTTAGGAAAAAAAAAAACTTGGTAAACCCGAACGGGATTCGAACTTTGATCTCCCTATTATCTGGAGTCTAGCCTACGAAGTGGGCTCTTTAGTTGTTAATTGTAGATTTAATTTAATAAATTTTAGACATTCATACGGCTTGGCCCCAAACTGTTGGAGAACGTTTCTCATTTTGGACTTTGGATACATATATAAACTATTTGGAAGAGGTTCTTCACACAAAATATTAAGTGTAGAGAAGAATAATTTATCTTCTGTAAAGTATCTTCCTTATGTAGATCCAGAACTTTCTTCAATTTTGTTTCTTGTTGTGTCTTGCCTACCTGTTCAGGTTTTACGAATACCATTGCACCTTCTTTCTTTATTTTCAAAATTCAAAGCTGTTGTTCAATGAAGATTAATTGTGATAAGTTAATTGATTTAGAGGTACAATGCCGTGCTTTGTATAACCTGACATGCCACTCAGGGGCGTCGCACTGGGGTGGGTTGGAAGGGTGCCCCCCCAAAGGTTGTTTAAAAGCTTTAAAGTTGGGAATTTTGTGAGATTTGAGATCAGGAGTTGGGAAATTCTAGGTTTATTCTGTACCCCATTACTTTCTATTATGAAAGTCCTTATTATTAGCACCGCGTCTTACTACTCGTTCGGGTTATACGCACTTGCGCTAATGTGAAATGGTAGGGTGAGTGTAAGGTTAAATGGAGGATCTACAGTTTAACGTAGAATCCGAACCACGCTGGAGGCCTGGAATTCCTCACATTCACAAGTTGTGATTAATACACGTCTTGTCAGAGGTGAAGGAAAGGTTTCGCAATCAGATAAATCTGTGCCGGGACCGAGGATTGAACTCCGGACCCCCAGCACAGAAGTCTGACACCTTACCCCTAGACCACCAGAGTCACCATGAAAGTCCTTAACCCCAGACCTGTACAGACAAATTTAAAATTTCCCTACGCTAGAAAAAATCCCAACTGCAAAAATCATCAAACATTGAAAGGAGATTCCTTCTGTAGTATATTGTAGAAAGCTTAGTTAATCAAGTAGTCTAGTAGCGCCGTTGTCAGTAGGCAGATACAACGGCCAGTGAGTGTATGCCGAATGCGGTATGGAAACCAATCATAAGGGAACATGAGCTGCCCAGTAGCAAAATTTCACTCAGCCAGCAATGCTTGAAATGGCTGCATTATCAGACAATGTTTTGTTTATGGTTTAGTGTTTTTAGTTATGACTTTCCTGGCTGCTAGACTGTCGCAGTTTTATATAAATTATGATTCAAATTATTATATGTTGTACAACCAATGTCTTAATTAGGGCGTTATTAAATTTTGAGCGCATAAATGCAGGGAATGCTACGCAACAAATGTATTGTTTTCTTATCGAAAGCTCTGACTGATGAAATGAGGACATTGAGGTTAGTGTTAATGTTTGACTTCTGAAATACACACTAATTTTTCTAGCAAGTATCCATACTAGTTTGAATTGAACTGATGTATCTTATTTCATTGTTTATTAAAATAGGCTTTCATAAATGCAATTTAAACAGGCTCAAAGCCACAATGAAGGAAGAGGAGTGATAGGGCTGTGTTACATTGTTACAACTATTATATGGGGTTATGAAGCAGGACATTGGTAGACAGGTATCAAAATACTGTAGAAATATCGATAAATTTCATTTTTTGTTGCTTTATTTTACAGTTGAAAATGTTTCTAAATAAACATGGTCAAATCGCTAATTTTTTGATAAAGTTAGGGTGAGTTCTACAGCTCAGAGAGCTTACTAGTTAAATATTGCTTCCAAGTGTGTAATAATAAAGCAGTGGCTTCCAACCTGGGGGTCACAGCGTGTTTTGGGTGGGGTCACAATATAGAGGTTTTAGCTTTATATTTTATTTTTTGAGGATTTTAATGATTATAGGAAGATGCATAATCCTAATAGAAATATAAGTTGTTAAAGTGCTAAAAACGACCTAGTTACTGATTAGGTTCCTTTTGGCTATACCATTCTGATAGCTTCTTGCTGACTTATTTACTGTGGCAGCCTTGTAATTCTGCTAGCATAATATAAAATCATCCCCCAGCCCCGTGCTTATTGATTCTTTTTTACTAAATATTAGTCACATTGGATTATTATTATAAGCAATTTATAATAATTACAACAAGCATTAGTGGACATGTGGTTTTAATGTCACGCTCTTTTGATTACTTTGTTGGTGAAGGTGAAGTAAGGATTTTAATTCTGGCCAGGAGTAGTTTATTCTAATATCCCTCGAAGCAAATAAGGGTACATTTCCTCTAAATTTAACCTATCCCACTGGTGTAGTTAATTGTAGATAAGCTGGGCTGGTAGTAATACACAGTGAAGAAAAATTAAAAACTAGGATTTGAATGTTTTTAAGTTATCAAAGGGTCACGATGGCCGCAGAGAGAAGAGTTGTGGTCATAAACTACAAAATGTTGGAAGCCGCTGTAATAAAGTCAGTTAAATTTTTTAACCTAAAATACACGATCTGAACGATATCCGCAAATCTAAATAAATATATCTAAGCTCAAATGGATATTTAGCTCAGATGCAGGTAAACTGAAATAAATAATAATTCAAGTTATTACCTTATGCACTGAAAAAGCCTTGTAGCTTTAAAAATCCAGTGTGAACAAATAAATACATTTAAAATTACGGTTGCCTAAAAGCTCGGTTCAAGACTTGATTATCACCCCAAATTTTTAAAAGTAATCCCACCCCCCAAAAAATTATATTTCGTGCAACGCCCCTGATGTCAACGTTTTAATAACCATTGACGCCCGCTCCAGTGGCCGCGCGCTACTAGACTGCCAATAACGGGGAGATTGAAGTTCAAATCTCGGTCGGGTGTACTGAGGGTGGTTTTCCCTAAATGGTTATCCACTCTCTCTTCACACAAATGAGGGTGCACTTCCTATCAATATAATCTCCCTAGTCCCTAAAACCATTAGCGTAATTAGTATATAAGCGTCTAAACCGAAAGGGTAGGCCTATTAAGACGCGGTGCTAAAAAGAAGAAAAAAAGCTTGACTGTTTATAGGTGAGCCCAATACTTCTGATCTACCGTCTGTTTGCGATTTCACGTCAATATTGCTGAACATCTTCTTTTTTTTTTTTAATAAAAGCATCAACACTGAATCTTTCATGGTACGCATCCAAACACCACAACAGCTACCGACAAACTGATGGCGGTCAGTTGCTTGTGCTGCCGCTAGTGTTGTCTGCTTCATACGTCTGACAGAATGTCTGTCGTGTCATCCATACCTGCAGACTGATCGGTCTCACAAATATTTTACTGACCGTTTCGTTTTGTTTCGTTTGTTTTCAAAGCTTACAGTTCGTGACAATTCTTTGTTATTACATCAATCTCATGAGCGCAGGGAGAATTACATTTTGGGGCTGAGGGGGTTCAAAATCGTAAGTTTATGAAATGATGGGAAGATTTAGGCCTTCTATTAAACGCTAATAAATAAGAAAGTTAATACATTAGTGGTGGTTGTTTATTTGTGTGAGAGGGGAGAGGTAAGCAAGTAACAAAAAAGTTTTTTCTAGGGAATTTCAACCTTCCTCTGCCCCAGATAATTTTATAAAATTGGATGTTCCTAGAAGATATTTGTAGTAATCCTCGTTTGGAAAGTACTTGAAAATTATACTCTTTAAACAGCGATTTAGAATAGTGCACCCCAACATTTTAAAGTTGGGATACTCCTAGAGGCTAGTAGCCTTCCTTCGGCAGCTTTAAAAGCTCTTTTAAAAAGTTTTCACACAACTTTTTTTATAAATTATATTCCCTATAATCTAATTTAATTAGTCTTCACCCAGATTTTAAAAAAATTAAAATGCCCTAGAAACTATCTAGATTATTTTTCAGCTGATTTTTTTTTTTTAATAATTTGCCTCTAAAAATTATTTGGAGTGGTCTTTCACGAAAAAGTATTTACAATTTGATGCCCTTAGAAGTTATTTGGAATGTTCCTCAGCTGGATTTTTTTTAAATTAGATACCTTTAGAAGTTATTGAAAGTGATCTCAATATTTTTTAAAATTGTTTGGAATGGAACAATGTTGTCAAAACCCATCTAGGTAAATTTGCGTGAAGACTAGTTTTAAAAAGTAGAGCTTGGATTTTTATGTAATTACATATTTTACTCCTGCTAGTTAGAAATGTGTAGAGTTATATGTCGGTGAATTAGGTTGTTTGGGACTATATTTTCAATTTTAATTCTACATATTTTTATATTTTTACACATTTTACTGAGTTATACATATTTTTGAAGATATTACATAAGATTACATATTTTGCGTGTTTTTTCATCGTGATACTATTTTTATGTATTTCTTGGGGAAAATACTTTTAAATGATGTGTCACTAATAATTTCCAGGTAACCCGTACTTTCATAAAGGAATATATCCAGTGAAGAAAAGGATGTCAATGTGCAAATTCAAAGTCAGGTATGCTTTCTCGTCAAAGGGGACAGCAGTTGCCGTAACGTAACTTTGGGTCTAACGTCTTTCTTGCTTTAAAGTGAAGAGAAAGCGGCTCTGCCAAAAAGTGTTCTCAGCGGCACGTCTCTCTCACGGGGTGTCAATTTGTAAACATAAGTCGAAGATGTAAAGTTAGGCTGACATTATTGCACTATCTGACACAAATATGTAGATTGTAGGGGTTACGCAAAACTTCTTTATGCTGACCAGGATGTGAAGGACTTACTTCTAATCACGGTGTATAAAAAACCCGCTTCTGATAAACCAAAAATGTGACGTTATCGCGAACTATCATAAATAATCATCCCATTCTGACACTAAAATGTGAAGGTTACGGGCTTACTATTACAATTCTACACCAAAATATTCGTGACTGCTGGTTATCATTCTGTAAGCCAGGGGGTCTAAGCAAGAGGCTCAAAAAAACACAATCACATACACTACTATCGGTTTATTTCGCAAAGCAAACTGCTCTCATACATTGACGTCAAACTCACGACACGTTCTGATAAGTGTCGTTCACCCATCCCCGGTCAACATATTGCTTGAGATCTCTAACTTCCCTTGACGGCAGTGGAATCACAACTCTCTAATCATTGTCTTAACCATTGTCTAATCATGGTTGCACTCATGGTGCGTGAGGCACGCCATCGCTAAACGGACTCATCTTAATACACACTTGACAACTGTCTAGGACTAAGTGTACGAACCAACTGTCTGGAGTCAACTGCCCAGAGCCCTCCTCTAGGATACACACTAGTTAGAATCTGCCAACTAGGAGATTCCAATGACGGCATTAAGCACCAATCAACGGCCTGGATCCACCACGCGATGCTTGAGCATCGCTTCTTACAGAGTCAATGCTCTCCCTCTGGAATCAGCAGTTATGAGCCTACGTGCGAATTGCACAGGAAATATCTCACATTTCATATACTTGACTCTACACTTACAAGTTGAACTTACAATAAATATCAAACATCTTGAGAATAATTCACTAAGTTGAGAGCCTCACAAAGAGTTGTTAAAACAATCATTATTGGATACTATTAGCTCATTTTTCCTTTTTTTTTTTTCTAGCATCGCACCTTACTAGCCGTTTGGGTTATACGCTTATGTACCAATTACGCTAATGATTTAAGGGATCAGGGAGATTATATTCAGAGGAAGTGTAATCGCATTTGAGTGGAAAACCATTTTGGAAAAACCATCCCCAGTACACCCAACCGAGATTAGAAACTAGATCTCCCTTTCATCTACAGTCTAGTCTACTGAGAGAGTAGCACCTTAGACCACATGGCCACCGAAGAGGGTTTCCCATTTTTCTTTGGTTGATAAAATTAACGGATATAAACTGACAATGCATAGAACAAATTACGAAATCGGAACCCAAAATCAATCAAATAAATGTAATTTGAAATCTTGTCACAATAATACGGCGGCACGTAGAACGATCTTTTGAAAAACAAACAGGACCAACCAGGCGCATATCTATAGATGTGAGCCAGACAATTTTCCATTATTTTTTCTGGAAAAATATTTCAAATATTTAAACGGAAATAATTTAATCTAGATACATATATTACAAATTGCAACGTTTATGCTTCAGTTTAATCTCTAATAAAGGCGTTAAAACCAGAAATATCATCTAACGAGTTCCAATAACACCAATTACATTTCCTTAATTACACTCACGTATCGTCTACAGCGCTTGGTGGCTGAATGTGTCACTTATTTGTAGTTCACCCATCTCTTTACTAAGCACTTCGGGATTTTACTGGTCTCCTCACATCTCTGGACTTCCCCTGTCTCCTTACATGATACATCTCGGAGCTCCCTCTGTCTCATCGCATTTCTGGACCTCCCCCATCTCCTCACATATCGGGACCCCCCCTTTTCTTATCACCTTTAAGACACCTTCGTATCATCACATCTTGGGACTTCCCCGACCTTCACATGTATCGGTACTTTCCCTTCTCAAACACCCTCCAGTATTCTTCTTCAATGAATGTATGTCAGTGTGATTCGGGTGTCTTATTTTGTGCGGGTGGCTTTTACGCTATTGTTTCTGTGGGTAGTGTATTTATAGATAGACATATCCTCTGATTTATTTTTAAAATTTATTTCTTTTATATAATTTTGAGAATGCCAAACCACCAAAAGAACGTAATTTGGAAACATTCTAAAAACATTTGAGAAGAACCAAAACTGGTAGGCAAATATGTTTATTGTGTACTGGGATAAGCGAAAATTGCCACTAGGATGGAAAAACAAATGGTGAGGTGCGTAAAATGCCCCGAGAAGACGTGGTGTATATCTCAGAAAAGTGAAAAGTGTTTACGTGTCTTCACAAGTAAATTTTTAAGAACGCATCCGTATAATACTGCTGAAAGTACGTCTCTACAGATGAATAAATTGGGGATCTGATGGCTGCCTAAAATGTTTTAGGTTGTATAAGTAATCCAAGCTTCTCTGAAAGTTACAGGCTCTTTAGACATTCGAATCGGGTTTTGTTGAGACAGAATAAGTCAAAATGTCATCATTTTGGGTTTTATTTTTTTACTACTATTTTTATGATGGCAAATCAATTGGTGTGGAAACCAAACAAATCACTATTCTCTCTCTATGCATATTTTACGGTGAGATACTGCTCAGCAAGGAGCTGTGAAACAAAATATAGTCGTTGACTTATTCTGTTTCAACACAAATGAGATGGAAGTGACTTATTCGGCTTTTACGCGAAATTTTATAACTCCTTTAAAGAAACTGAACGAAGATGCAAGAGTGAAGAAGTTGGAGGCTTGGTATTTGGCTATACGCAAAACCTACCCGTTCCCCAAATTCCTAACCAGGAACTTTTATGTTTGAGACGGATATGGGTGTTTAGTTTCTGCAACCATGACTTGAAAACTGGGCATTGCACTATATATCTTTACAATGAAGGTGTTGAAAAAAAGCGTGTGAAAGAAATGTGTTCCTTCATATTTGACTATATAAAAAAACATTTATATGAAGGAGTGGCTGAGCTTTTCTTCTATTCAGATGGCTGTACCGGCCATAATAAAAATCACACTGTTATAAGAATGTACACAAGTTTAATCCAGTCAGGGATCTTGAAAAATATCACACAGAGGTTCCCCGAATGTGGACATTCATATCTACCGTGCAACCATGATTTTGGGACTTTTAAAAGGAAAATACAAATGTTTGACCGAATCTGCACGCCCTTTGAATACCTTAAAATAATAGTAAATAACAAGAAAAAGACTCAGTATAGCATATAGAAGGTCACGAAACATTAGACTTTGATAGGTGGTGGCCCAAGTTCTTCAAGAAAATGGCAAATTCAGAAGAATCTGCAGGAAGATCCCGAAGTGATAGGATCCCATTCACACCAACATCCTTCAAAGAGTTACAGTACCTCTTTACGAATGGCTTGTGGAACACACATTTAATCTCAGGAAGACATCTGGCATCAATGTTGGGAATGACTTACCTCTTGCCTACCCTTCAGGGCAAGTACCAATCAACATTTTCAAAAATCAGAGGATGTTCAGAAGATAGTACAGTATGTGAGTGACGAATCAAAGATATTTTATGAAACCACAGTCTCATAGCTTGTAACACAGTGAAACTAATATCTTATAAGAAAAAAACACTTATAAAAAAATTAGTTTAAAAATGTCATTATTTTTATATTTAACATAAAAATACTGTGTAGGTAAGCAACATAAGTCTGCTGCAGCATGCAAGTGATAAATCAAATAAATATTTTTATGAAAGTATGCTCAGTGAAACTCTTACTACAATTATGACGAAAACATTATTACCTTGATTGTATGAAAAATGTGAGTTTTCAATTTTATATGTACATTTAATTAACATACCGTACAGTAAAGGTAAGTTAGTCTTACATAGAGTGTAATATGTTTAATTTTCACATGTGTTTAATACGACAACTATAAAATGCTGTATGCGTTTAGTGTAAAAACAAAATAGGTCTAGATTTTAAAATAACTATGATAAAAAATTTATTGCAAATATAAATGTCAACTACAGCAGGAATATCAATTCCATGTCATAGATCACCCGTGGAAAGACTTTACTTATAAACACAACCTTAAATTAAAACAAATCATTTTTTACTTTCTACTGAAAAATTTGATAAAATTACTTTTTTTTTTTCAACAAAAAGCTATTCATTTATCATGTTTATCAACTTTCATGGACAAAATGTCTCCTGAAGTAAAGGGAATACTTGGTGAATCACTGGCACGTGCAATATATGCAAGTGGTGCACCCCTTTCTTTGACTGAAAACCCATACTGGATAGAACACTACAAACTAATAAACCCATCTTATTAAATACCATCACGTTATCGTCTAATCACTCCACTTTTTAAAAAAGAATTTGTTAGGATCCAAGAACAGGTGGCTCAAAAAATTGCTGCCATGGTGTCCCTTACTCTTATGTCAGATAGTTGGACAGTTATATGTGGAAATCCCCTTCTCAATGTGATATTGTTCCTAAAATCTGTTGGAATCAAAAACGTCAAATGTTGGAATACTAAGCCAAATTCTAATCACCAAAATTGAAAAAGTTGGTACTTCAAAAGTAAAAGCAGTGATGACTAACAATACAAGTAACATGAAGCTGGCTTGGCAAATTTTAAGAGAAAATTATTCTCATTTTATGACATTCGGCTCTCCAAATATCTCAAAGCTACTGCCAACTATGGAGTCATGTATTGAAAGTTCGAAGATCTCATTACTGTTGTGGGATACTCAGAATCTGATTATGCCAAAGACCTCGATAGAAGGTGCTCGACAACGGGTTACATAATCATTATCTCGGATGGTCCTATTTCTTGGAGCAGTACTAGGCAGCAGACAGTAACCTTCTCAAGCAGCGAAGTTGAATAATATTATATGGATGATCTCAGCAGCATATAAAGAAGCTGTGTGGCTTAGAACCATGTTCATGGACATCTTTGAAGAAGCCTCTGCCCCAAATGGTGATCTTCATTGGCAATCAAAGTGCCATCAAACTCGTGAATAATCCGGAATATCACAAGCGGACCAAACACATATACATCCACCACCCCTACATTCAGGAGAAATTCGAACATGGGGCCATCGAACTGCAGTACATCACATCGAAATATCAGCTTGCCGACCTTACGAAGCCACTACCCAGAGATGTTTTTCAACGATTAAGTTATGTGCTGGATTGGTAATCGAATTTTCTTGAAGTAGTGAATTAACTTTGTGTGTGCTCAGTGTGTGTTGGCTCATATATATTTTTATTGTTCTTTATGATGTTACTATAACATTAGAAACATTTTTGTGAGTATTCATCAAGGGAGAGACAAGGAATATGGTAATTCACGCATAAATGCCTAGGCTGCACACTGTACAATGCTGCACTCTCTTGGTAAACTTGTTAGCTATTATGTTTTGTCCGCCAACTTATTTATACGTTCTTTTGTGCTCACTGTTACAAATGGGTTCAGATACAAAATTATAATTAAATGTTTCTTGCTATTATTTTAGTCACAAGAAAATTCTCTTAAACGCTTAAAATATGACTTGCTTTAAATAAGCCCAATACCTTTGTAAATGCCGGTGTATCTGTTCCCAAGAAAATCAATGTCTAGAAACACTTTAACACAGTTCACAATTCTTTTAACGAAAGTTTTCTTGTGGATTCAAAATTTTAAAAAGAAGAGTCAGTGATTTGAAGACCAAGTTGAAAGTTCAACAGTCAGTTTTTACCACACAAAATAAGCAATCTACAAATGCAACAATTGCTTCCTTGAAAGTGTATCATGTAGGCTAGGGCCTATTTTTTTTTAAAAGGAGAAAATCATTTGAAGATGGTGAACTCGTTAAAGAGTCATTGTTCTATAGTTTTAGCAGTAAAACTAAAATTATTTTCGCTATCAACAAAGTGAAGCTATCGGCTAGAACGGTGACGAGGAGGATGGAAAATATATCGGAAGATTTGGAGTTTCAATTGGTGATTTACATTATTTACAAAGTTGTAAATTTTACTCTCTGCAAATAGATAAATTGATGGACATTTCAAGTACAGCACAGTTATTACTAATAGTAAAAATGGTGTTTAGCGACTTTTCTTACAAAGAGGAGTATCTTAAAATACTTCCACTGAAAGGACGAACTAGGGGCGAGGGCAGGTATAACACCTTCAAGAATTATGTGCAGGAATGTAATATTCCCCTAGAAAAGTTGACAGCATTTACAACGGATTAAGCTACTGCACTTGTTGGCTGCAAACATGGATTTATAGCTTTATGTATAAAATATTAATGCTTTACTCATTTCCTATCTTATCGCCGCATACTACATCAACAAGTATAATCTACAAAAGTCCTTAATTTTAATCATGTCATGAACACAGTTGTGAAGCTAGTTAATTCAGTTAATGCTGCTTCTATGCATCACAAGTTGTTTAAGGCACTGTTTGAAGACGAAGGCGCTGATTATACTGACTTGGTCCTACATACAGAGGCTAGGTAGCTTAGTATAGGCAAAGTGTTAGCAAGATTTAGAAGTGTTCTTGAAGAAACAAAACTGTTTCTTAGTTCAAGAAAGGAACAGTACACAGATCTGGATGATGTATGGCTTATGGACCTGTGGTTCCTGACAGACATAATGCTAAAATAGAATGAACTTAACCTACAGCTGCAAGGTAAGGACCATCACATTGCAAAAATTATAAGTGTAGGGAATGCTTTTAAATGTAAACTTGAGTTGTGGAAGGTTCACCTTGTAAGAAAATCTCTCTCTTACTTTCAAAGCTTGAAAATTGATAAAAAAAAACTCTTATCCATTGCTGAGATAGTGCGCCTTGAATCTCCACTCCTACTGTGCATCAACTTACACATGTGAATCAGTGTTCTCAACTATGAAGCATCTTAAGTCAAAATATAGATCAAGATTAACTTATGTTCATCTTGATAACTGCTTATGTACCGCGATCTCCAGTTATATTCCTGACCACATAAAGTTTGTTGACAATATGCAGTGCCAAGTTTCACATTAATGATTAAGGTACTTAAATAAAGTTCACAATTTGCAGAGTTTTTATGTTTATGCTAATTTCATTAGTTTATTAGTCCAATAACATTTCCATAGATACATTTTTAACAATAAGCCCACTTTGTAACATGCATCCAAATTTGAGGCTCAAATATTTAAAGTGAGTGAAGAGTGATAATACTATAGTAATGTATATTCTCAGCTTGTTACTAATAAATACATAAATAAAAAGGTCAAATTTAAAATATAAAGATCAACATTTTTCTTGACGCCCCAGAGTAAACCACATTTTGGAGATAACTCTTCATGCTTAAAAAGTGGCCGACCCCTGTTCTAAGAGTTTAAAAATGTTGTCACATTGGCGCCTCATGCGTTTTCACTAGAGCCATCAACGTCTAAACAGGGTGCCTGTATACAAGACTGTAAAAAATTGTAAGACCAGCATTAAAAAAATTAACTGTTTCAAGCTCAAATTAAATAGAGCATCTAAAATCTAAATAAGTAACTATTGTCATCTTAGTAAATTAGATTTGTTTGGAACCAAAAAAATACATATGTATACATTTAGTTTGATTTAATTAATAAGGACAAAAATAATGTATAAATTTGAAAATAAAAATATTTTGTTTAATATATAAACTTATAGATATAAATATTCATAAACAAGTCTGTGGAGGCCCTCTCAATCTGCGTCTGCCTATATATAATAACAACAAATTATTTATACACTTAATGACATAAAATAAATAACTAAAAGAATTCCTTCTTACCATCTAATTTTACAGATTTTCTTCACTTGTATGTAAAACACTGGTTTTAACTGCCTTTGGTATTCGATAAATTGTATATCAAAATCTCCTGCTCCATCTGGATATCTATATTTAAATAGACTGCTCCGACATATTTGTACCTCTTTGGATTTCTAGAATATTCAAGCAAGAAATCGTAATGAAAACTTGTGTAAAGATGCTCATTCTAGTGAGTTTATTGGATACTATAATATGTTGGCGCGAAATTTTTAATATCGTTGGAATCCATTTTGAATTCGAACAAAACGTAGTTCCGATTGTTTCTTTAAATTATGTAAGCTCACAAATTAAATTTTCTGTTTATTATGTCTTTTAAAATCAAATCATATTTTGTATTAATCTAGTTTTAATTATTACTTGAATAAAATTAATTGTTAAAATTTTGATTTTTGAACAGATATTCTTGCGCAGTGGTACATTGTACATGTGGGCGATTGCCGGTTATAGATGCTGGAATAATTATCTGATTTATTGAAGTTTTGTTGACGATATAAAGTAATTAACTACAAAAATGAATCCTGATCCTACTTTGCAACTTATTCAAATATTAGAAAAGACTGTATCATCAGGTATGTTCTTAATAATATAGCATAATGTTTAAGTTTATAAACCTTTGTCATGTATGCCAAAAGTCGTTAAGACCTCATTTTTCCATCACAGTTCAATTTAAATGATTCGATATTACTTATTTGATCATTTATTTTCATTACATTATCCCTCTAACTGTAAACCTATATTTTTTTATTAAATCACTCACTCTTACTTGGATCTAAAAATGAGTGTGATGAAATCGATAACAGTTCTATCATTTTGTACATAACCTTCAATATGGTGGCCAATAAAATTACATACTTTGCAATTTAATTTATCAATAACTATTTCATATTATTTTTAGATAAAAATGAACTTGAAGCAGCGCAGAATTTCTTGGAGCAAGCGGCGCAAAACAATTTGGTTAGTATATAAAGCTTTTTGCTATAATTAAGGCTGTCCTTGGTGTGTACTGAAACTTGTCTTAATCCTGGATAAAATAGTTTTTCACTTTTCTTTATGGAATGCTGTTGAAAGTAAACTGATCTTGTTTAAAAGTTGTTGTTTTTTACAATTTTCAGTGAAATACTTAAAGCATAGGCCCTACTTAAATTAACTAGGCTTATTTGATAAACATTTTTAATTAGTCCTTGGATCATAAATGTTAGATGCTTAAATTCAACTGAAAGTTCAATAGATTATGATTCAAAAGGCAATCAAGCCAGCCGAGTAGTTAGCCGTGGAACCCCTCACAAGAAACTTGCCTGTTGTAAAAGAAAGCTAAGTGTGGTCAAGGCAGATAATTACTTTGCATTAATCAGCTATAACATGTCACTTTGGTTGTGTAATTTTATTTATTTTTTAATACCTAATATTTGTTCCTGCATCATGTAGTTTGATGAGTTTAATTTTTAATTGTTTGTGTAGAAAATTAGTGAGAATGGATTAATTACAGAGAACTTTCTTTTAGCTATATGCGCAATTTCTTGCCTATCCTATAAGGGAATGGCATGATTAGGTATGTATGTATAGTGACTTTAAACCATTGTTTGCAATAAAGATCTGCTAGCTGTCGAGTTACCACTACTCTTGAGCTGGATAGACTTTAGTTTCCATTATAATATTGACCCATGATCACTTCCGGTATATTATATCTTTGTTTCTTATATAAATTGATTTTTTTTATCAGTATTACTTATTTGACATTTTTAATTGTTCAACTCATGAAAGGTTAGGTAGGCCTATAGGTTGGGTAAGAACCATGGTACAATTATTGAAGGTTTGATAATTCTATGTATTTATCCAAACTATTATTTTAAATATCAATTTGGGCTTTTATTTTTCTTATTGCGCAGGTGTGACATGGGTTTCCATTTTAGTTTTGATGAATGCTTATGTGGGGTTACATTATGTACGTTCATTTGTATCCTATATTTTCAAGATGTCTTCAAACAAGATAAAAAATATCATTGTGTCTCGTTTGCTACAAAATGTCATTATAAATGATTATTGTACGTTTCTAAAAAATAATTATTCTTTGAAATATGGTTTGAGGGCAAGTCTAACATCCTTGTAATTGTTGAACACTGTTTTTGATTTTGGTAGGGTAGGTATGTTCAGCTTTCTTGAGAACAGCACTTCTAAACTGAGTTCCCTACACATAAAATACTTCGCTGTCTGCCATTTAACATTTGGAGGCAGTAAATTTTTATGGCGCAGCCTCGGGTCTTGTCTTTTGTACACTTTTTATCCATAGGCTATTTTATTATTTAGGCCTAACTGCACTTTTCTTTTATGATTTTATGAAAATTAATAACTTCTTGTCACAGTTGTCTGACACCTTAACTCGGTTGGTAGCGTGTCTATTTACTCAGTCAAGGGTCTTCTGATTCCCGGCATGGCTGAAAAAATGTACCAATTGGTGAAATGTGGGTATACCTTTTCACAGTGATGAATTAACATCCGGGGGCCGGGTATTCAGGGTGTCTACCATCAGGGATAACTGAAATTAACCGGGAATTTGAATTGGTCAGAAATTTGGTAATTTACAACAAAAAATACAGGAAAATGATTTAATCAAAATATGTAATATAATATTCAGTAAATCACAATATGATTCAAACTGTCTATTTTTTTGTAGCTGTATAAAAAGCTTTTATGATTTTCTAATTCCTAGTAGACTGATAATACAAATAAAAACATGTTTATTTAAATATTAAAACCTATTATGAATAGATCAATGAAAAAAGGGAGGGGGTAGAATGGTGTGACATACTGTTGAGTCGGGAATTTTAAGAAACTATCAGGGGGAAAGTTGGACATTTCATTGGTCAAGTTGAGTAGACACCATGGTATTGTATTTGTTATAGGTTTAAATTAGTTGATAAGCTGTGTGGTGATATATATAATCAGTCGGTTCAGAAAATGGACGTTAAATACCTCACATAAATTAAAAAATCTCTTGTACAGTGTCTTACTACCCGTTTGGGATATACACATATTTACTAATTGCACCATGGGTTAGGGATGAGGGAAGCTAATTTATAGGAAGTGTACCTGCATCTGTATTAAGGGAGAGTGAAAAATCATTTAAGAAACATCACCTTCACACCTAACTGGGATTCGAGAGTTATGTCTTATACCATTCCACCACTGAAACGAGTACTTAATAATTATGGTAGCTACAGACAGGGAAAAGGTGTTAAAGTCCGAGAATTTAAATACCTGACGAATTCTGTACTTAAACATTTAAACAAAAGTGAGAGATTTTGAGCCTCGGTGCTCGCAAAATGCATTGCCCATAGATTTTATTCTTACCATGAGATGTTTGCACGGGGTTTGTTTTATACAACATTTACACAGGGCACAAATAATATCTAATCAAATACTAGAAAAACCACAACTTATAACGTTTGATTCACATTGATAGGACTGTGCGCAGGCCGTGCTGTGACTGTGTCGTGTCGCTACCATTCACATTGATAGGACTGTGCGCAGGCCGTGCTGGGACTGTGTCGTGTCGCTACCATTCACACTGAATAGGACCGTGCTGGGACTGTGTCGTGTCGCTACCATTCACACTGATAGGACTGTGCGCAGGCCGTGCTGGGACTGTCGTCGCTACCATTCACACTGATAGGACCGTGCTGGGACTGTGCTATTAGCGCTCCTGTTTGGCTCATCGACAATTGTAGACATAGATCAGAGGAATATGTGATTGTTGCGGGCTTTATCTTATTTCACTTGATAAAAAGAGGAGAAAATGAAGAAAATAATGAGTTTATAATTTGTTTAGAACAAGAGAAGGAGAATTCCACAATATGTTTGGGCGACTCAGAGATGACCATCAAAAGTTTCACAAATATTTTAGAATGAGTGTCCCGAAGTTTGAAAACTTACAGAAACTTCTTGCATTCAGTTTTTCAGCTATCTCCTTCCAAATATTTTCCTTAGTGAGATTATTATCATAATCTTTATGTTGCAAATTATATAAGTATTCATACTCTTGAACCAACATTATTAAGTTTTTCTTCATCCATAGTTTTGGCTTATTGCACATAGTTGTGTCAACAATGTTGGAATGTTCAGCAGCCACTGTAGATAAAAACCTTTGTGAAGGTTCGCCGCTCGGAAGAAGCTGAAGTAGGTAAACCGACACTAAGACGACATTATCTACATTCACACTAATAGGACTGTGTTCATACCGCGCTGGACCGTGACCTTGGGAAATCACTTTTGAACCGATCCGACAGTGCACAGTCCTATGAGTGTGAATCAAAAACAGTCTTACAAGGTAACTCTTATGGGAATGACCTGTTCGAGATTGTTGACAGCACGACACAGTCCCAGCACGGCCTGCACACAGTCCTATCAGTGTGAATGGTAGTGACACGACACAGTCCCAGCACGGCCTGCGCACATTCCTATCAGTGTGAATGGTAGTGACACGACACAGTCCCAGCACGGCCTGCGCACAGTCTTATCAGTGTGAATGGTAGCAACATGACAGTCCCAGCACGGCCTGCGCACATTCCTATCAGTGTGAATGGTAGTGACACGACACAGTCCCAGCACGGCCTGCACACAGTCCTATCAGTGTGAATCAAACTTAAGAATGTTGTTTGGTAGCTTAGGATTTTTTGAAAGTTTTATTTATTATAAATGCTAAGCTGATGCCCGTGTGTAACCACAACAAAGTTAGTATCATTAACTAAAATGTTTGCACTGATAGGCCTATGCAGAATAAACATGTTTTATTCATAATAAATGCTAGGCCTGTCTGCAAACAGAACAAATTATTAGCTTCTTAAAATTTCTGCAGGATGTGGTAGCTTAGATTGAATTAACATATTTTTTGTTTGGTTTTAGAATGCTTTTTACCTCAAGGTGTAGACAGGTTGTGTTTTCAAACACTATACTTTATTGTCTTACCTTTATATTATGAGCGTATAACCCGAATGGGTAGTAAGAAGTGGTACTAAATAATAATAATATATATTATAGTACAACATATAAAAATAATTTGTACATTCTGTCTGGAGAGTACTTTAACAAAATCTTGGCTAACCTATCACTGAATACGCAGTTAACGTAGATATTAATTAGAAGAAAATAATCATACAAAATATTTCAAAGAATTAAAAACAGCATTTTTGATCCACACCCTTCTTAGGATGTCTATATAATATTTATGAGCCACCAGAGTCTACTATCTGGGAAAACTGGAATTAGCTGGGGATTTGAAGTGGTCGGGGGGAAAACGGTAAAAGTCGGGAATTTGATAAATTACCAAAACAAAATCTGGGAAAATGTTGCTTTACTCAAAATATGAAATATAATAATCATTAAATCAGTAAATTTACAATGTGATCAAACTTTTTTAAATATTAAAACTTATTATTCATAAAATATTAATAAAAAAAATAGGGGTTGACATACTTTTGAGTCTGGAGTTTTAGGAGATGATCAGGGGAAATCAGGAAAGAAGTCGGGAATTTCATTGACCAAGTTGATTAGACATTTGGTTCTTATAAACCAAATAAAGAATTGATCGAGCCTTTCTCACGTCCTCCATACACCCTCTTCATTAGCTGCTTGCAGTGATGTCACCGATGTTCAACAAAGTTCGCTTCTATACCGACAAGCATGACTTTACAGTTTAGTTAGAGTAGACAGCCACAATTTCTGACTATGAAAAACTGGAATGTTGTCCGGTTATTTTAGTGTGAGCTCGATAGAAAGTTTCAATTTATTGGAAGTTCTGACTAAACAGGATTATGAAACTGGCACTAATGGCGGTATGCAAGAACATTAGTGAATGCCTAGTGGACCGATAGTGTGGTCCCGAGTACACTATCGGTTAACCAATGATGATGCAAGCTAACCCACACTAGTGTCCCCTTAGCATCCACTTATTCACATTCTTGCATACAGCCCTAAGTCTCAGGTCTGGAAGTTGTAGTTGTGTCATTCTCGCCAAACAGGGAAAATTAACTCCCAAAAATCTTGGTATTTAAGTGTTCTGATATTAAAATTTTATTTTGACCTGTACACACACACACACACACACACAAAAACTAAAAGTATAATAAACATACTAGTAGTACACTATTTTTTATTGAAAAAAAAGGTTCATTATAAAATATCAAGGCAATGACAATACTGCCAGGATAATGATCCAGATAATAAAAATCCAAAATATATTTATATAGAGAAAGTGTGAGTGAGATAATAATAAAGGCCTAAAGTGTAACACTGTATGATAAAGAATTATTATTAAGGATATTTTTCTTCCTATATCACCACTAGCCAGGACAATTATGAAATAGCTTTCACATGTAATAGAAGTTTCTCCCAAAAGGTTTTGAGGTTAAGATCTTCACACCAGAAATAGAGCTAATACAAAAGAAAAAAAATATTTTACCTTTGGTCATCTACTAGGTCCAGGACAGTGACAGTTTAAAAGGATAGTCAAAACCAATATTTCACTTATGTGTTATGAAAAGCAGCGCTGAATAAACTAGAATGCGCACAAGTATCGGGAAGACAAGGACTTCAAAAACTGACCCAAATGTTAAACATGTGCTGCCATCTCTTATTGCACCAGCAAATGAAGCTCAAGAAGCCAGGACAATGACTTGGACACATTTTAACTATTAAAATGCTTGGGGGGGGGAGGGAATATATATATATAATTAAAAAAATGGTATTGACAAAATTGGATTTTATTATTTGTATGTAAATTTTTTTAATTCTAACCCAAGTCAAATGAAAAAGCACAGACTGATATTTATATGTTTTGTGTGACTGACTCAGTTAAACCATTCATTCCATGGATAAACACCTGAATTCTGCTTTAAGTACAGTCATACTCCGTTATACTTGGCAGAATCGCCGCGGATAACGATTCCGCGTAAAACTGAAATCTCTTAACATGTAAGAATGACTATGTTCCAATTTATTCAATAATTTGCAGCTAGTTCTAAATTACAACAATGTTAATAATATATTTTGCTGTGTTTATTATGTATATTATCATTTAATAAAGATATAAAAATAATTGAATAAAAACATAGACACACAACTAAAGTAAACGTAATATAAAGAAATAAAGAATTAATATCTTTTGATCATCTATTATCATATCAAGCATCCTACTAAACACGGTCGGGTGGTTCTGGTGAAAGTGTAGGCATCTGTCTTCCCCTTGGAGCTAAAAATGGATGAGCGGACTTCCCACAAGATATGGTCAGCTAATTTACCACTTTTCATATTCTTTGGATCACATTCTGTTTGTTTTCCTGACTTTTGTATCTTAGAAAACAACAAAAGCATAAGAATAATATACCACCTGAAGCTTTGTTATTACACTGTTGAAAAAGCTTGCATACAGTTCTGAGCAGCAATAGGGTGGGGATGAGGTGTGCACAGAGCATTTTGACAAATGAAGGAGTTTGCAAGTGTTTCCATCTATTAGTCAACAAGTGAACTGCGCATTTTCCCTCCACCATTGCACTATTAAATTTCACAAATCAAAATCTGCGCAGATGTGAATATGTGGATAGCGAAAGCGGGTATAGCGGGTTTTTCCTGAATTGGTTTTTTTATCACCACCTAAATATAGTGTTTAATAAAAATAAATAGGCCTAATTTTAAAACCTTGTTCAAGTCAAAGTTTCTGTAAAGATAACTAAAATCTGTTACTTACTAGTCATGTTAGTGAGGTTTGTCTTTGTTTTTTTTCCCCAAAGAAAAACTGGTAGTTCTACATCTTTTAGAAGGAATTGATTATGATAAGTAAAATTATTAAAGAGAAATAAAATCGAATAAGATTGGTATTTTGCGTCAAACATGACCATGTAGAATCTAGACCAAAGGCTGGCAACTGATCAACCAGTCGATCTCGCAGCAATTTTCAATCGTTAAAAGTTGATCTTTGAGTATTTAAACTTGCGAATATATGAAGTACTTTCAAATATTATTTGAGTGTGACCAAAACTACCTTGATTGGTCATAATCAATAATGTTGTAAGAATTTAAATTTTCTAATATGGAATATTACATATGTTTTATATAGATATAAAGTGACAAAAATCATATTTATTAGTAATTTTTTTGTTCACAAACTTCTTCTTATCCCTACCAAAACATATTTAAAGTAACATTTGTTAATATAACAATACTTAGGACACGAAAATTACTTCTTGGTCTTGAACGCCTATTAATAATATTAAATCTCTATTTTATACATATTAGGACTACATAGGAGGCCCCATGCTACGTTTTTAATGAGTAAACTAAGATATGTATTAAAATAGTTGATTAATTAGCTGGAACTATATCAAGCTATTTTGTACAATTTAATTATTTTAAGGCGGTAGTCCTACCTACAGGAATAGAAAAAAATGTTAGCAATATTTTTTTCTATTATATAACACCATAAACTACAGGATAAATTTTAGCAAATTAAAATATTATACACACCACAAATCAGGGTAGGCCTATAGTAATCATTTATATGATTAATAAGGTGTAAAAGTCTAATATAATTTTTTAATTTGGGCTTAGGTTTTCCCATTTAAAAAATATATATAGTGTGTGTGTGTGTGTGTGTGTGTGTGCATGCGTGTGCGGGCGGGCGGGCTTTACTCAGACATTTTCTACAAACAATATTAACACCAAAAATAATGATTTTACATAGATTTTTATCTTTTTCCTAAATATATACTATATTGTCTATGCTATCCCTTATCCCCTCCTTTCTGCCTATATACTTCATGTTTGATTCAAATTCTAAATGTTTTTATGTCAATTATAATTGCATTTGAAAATAAGATACCATACTTTTGACTAACCTACATATTTGGAAATAAAATGATTGCCTACATTCTCCCAATGAGTATTGTTCATACTTGTTCCAAAACACACTATTTAATATTATAATACTAATGTTTCCATAAAAACTATATTATACATACCATGCACACTTATCGTGTAAAGTGGTTTGACCAATTTTTGAATGGAACTGGCCCTTCTATAGAGTGGCTTCTGTCAAAATAACCAGCAATGAATTGGTTAAGTTTTTTATTATGAAAATATTTGTCTTGTACGATTAACTTGACAATTTTGACCATTACTACCTCAAAGTGACCGCCCACTGGTGAAAGTATATGTTTTTAATTCATTAGTGGAGCATTGTGTGAATTTGAAGAACTTTCTGGAAATTCTACTATATTACAGATTTATTATGAGAATCACACAAATACTGTACACCATTGCACTCTGATAAATAGGCCTACTCTATTTCCTGTGTATTTCATAAAAATAATCCATAAACAATAAAAATTAACATTATTATATATGCTTCGGTTCAAGGGTATTAAATAAAAATTTTGTGATAATGCATTTGATAAAGGAATTAAAAAAAATTTTGACCTTTCTAACTTTGTTTCATAAGAAACAGAGTTGCTGTTAAATAAATATTGAGAAAAAAATTTATTTTGTCATCTAGCACTGTTTACAGCCTTTGGCGGGGTCATCTTGTTAAATCTCTGCCATCTTCCTCTATCGGACCATTCATTCTCCCTAACGCTATCCTACTTTTCTCTCCTTGATTGCATTCCCTCAGCATTCTGCTCATCCCACCTCCATCGTCACCTCTTTTAATACCCTTCAGCGCCAACATGTAAGCTTATTATTTCATAATACATACCATTAATGTATAGAGAATATCTTAATGTTCAAGCTAAGTATACAACTGGTTCATTAATTGAAGGTTGTTTCTTGGAATATAGCCTGAGTTTGTGAAGACACTCTCGGACATCTTGCATCATGGAGGCAACGGTCCGGTGGCGCGCATGGCCGCTGGCTTGCAACTCAAGAACACGCTGACATCCAAAGACCCCACTATCAAAGCTCAATATCAGCAGCGGTGGCTCTCCTTCCCTGAAGATGTTCGGGGATACATAAAGAAAAATGTAGGTTCTAATTTATTTATTTATTTTTTCTATTTAAATCTGTCCATTGAAAGAATACATTTTAGAAACATGATTAAATGCTAAGTTTTACTATGTGGTTGAGATAATAAATAAATAAGATTCACCAAATTGTAATATATTATTCTGTATATTTAAAGTTTATTTAAAATCTAAAAAAAAAAAAATTTAAAAGACATTACCATCTTTAGTCTGTCCTTAGCCATTAAAAGAATATAAATTCTTTATTTTGAATTAAAATGAACACTCTTAATCTATAAAAGAACCATTAAAATATAATTATATAGTACTTTCACGACCTTAATTTACTTGGATGACAGCTCAAAAAATTGACTAGAAATAGGCCCACTTAAAACAATTACTATTCACTGCATTTTCACAAAAGGTGTAACAAACATAGCTTCAAAGTGGCGACCAATGAATTCAAACCATGTGATTGAACATGGTGGAAACAAGTTATTTACAATGATCCACCATGCATTGGATAGAAATATTTTATACAGTTAAATACTTTGAAATATGATAAAATGATCATAAAGTAATTTATTATATATATATATATATAATGGCAAGTATTTTCTCTTTTCCAAGTAAATACGATGCCTATATTAAAAGGTGTTAATTAGGGATGTGCTGGATCCCGAAATTCGGCCGGGGAAAAAATATTTTAAAAATTACAGGTAAGGACTGACCATCAAAGTCATGTTTGTATTTAATTTTCATTAAAAATATAGTTAACTTACTGATTTTAATTAGCCTTGTCTTCCATTAAGCAGATGGACACTAGAAACTTCAGTCACTTATTTTATAACTCCTTAAAAATAACTGAGCGCCATTAAATAACATAATCACACTAGATATTAGGGGTGTACTGATGTGGATACCGATGAATCGTTATTGGGTGATTATTAGTGCATCGGCAATTAATCGTAATCGGTGATTACTGTGCCATTTAATCTTCTTTTTAAGTAAAATTTAAAGCACATTTTTCTAGGTAGAAATTCAGTGATTAAAATTGCAAAAAAAAAAAA
>CABFWO010001222.1:0-36763 GCA_902155825.1 Timema genevievae
ACACGACACCCTGTACAGCAACACTCTGGTGACCTAAGCTAGATATAAATGGCAACATGTCAACACGACACCCTGTACAGCAACACGAGAGCGATATCCCCAATACATCTCACAGCAGTTCACCTCAATACAAACTATTCTTATCAGTATATAAAATTGTGGAAGCGAGTCTAGGCTCTCGCCTTTTGGTTATCACCCATGTTTATCTCCAATAATTATTGGTTGGTTGATGAAAAGAAATGGAGTTAATTTTTGGGTCTGCAAATGTAGAAACAATGAATACTGGACAAGGCACGCCAATTATCCACAAGGCCTTGTTCTGCTGCGCCAAATTTGTTAAACAGTGTTGAAGTATTTTTTTCTGGTGCTAGTAAAATGAAATAATTTTTATTATTCAGTGTGAGTCACCATTATTTAAGAGTCTAGACGTATTGTGATCACTTAGGAAATGTAAAACTTTAAACACATAATAAAACAGTTTTATTGCAAACCATGTTAAGGTTTATACTATAATCACAAAGAGTTCATCTTGAAAGGTGAAATGTAAAAAAATACAATATTAATAACAGTTCATTAATATAAATTTGTGCGTTTATGTGACGAGGCAACACCATTACAAATTGGTTTGATATTATTGCTAATTTTGTGTGATACTACTCCTACGTTATATCCTACTGAAAATCCTTTCTTTTTTTTAAATAACGAATGTGTGGTAAACTCGATTTCTTTTTCTTTAATTTGCAAAGTTTATAATCTATCTGCATCTTTACTTTAAAACTCATGAAACACCTTAAAATTTTATAACACTTCTACTATTTTCTGAATATCAAAAAAAAAATCCTCCCCCAAAAGCAAATAAAAAATTAATCACAATTAATCATTTAAATTCAGTCTGTTCTCCTTGATATTTGCTACATTTATTGTTGAATCAATACACAATAGATAAGGCGATTCAAATTATAAATATATAATTAGCAAACTGGCACAAAATAAAACACAAAGCAAAGAATATTCAATTTAAATTAATTACCACTTCAATATAGACACAAAGAGTTGACCAGTGAGTGATTCTACACAAGGTGTAGGGAGCCTATCAGGTGAGGAGTGCTTATTGTCTAGTTACAAGTCCAATATAGACACAAATAGTTGTCGAGTGAGTGGTTGATTACACACAGGGTGGAACGAGACTTGGGGACTGCCTGTCCAGTCATCATCAAGTAATATTTTGCCCAGCTAACTAGCTAAAGTAAGTTAGAAATTATGACCTTACTCCGACTGTGGGTCCAATACTCACAGCGTCTCAATGTAGGACATCTCGTCGAGGTTCCAAATCTTGACAGAGCGGTCTCTAGAGGAACTGAACAGTGTGTGAGACCCTCGCTGAAAACAGAGTCCTGTCACAGGACCTTTGTGGCCCTTAAAACAATGGAGATGATCTAGGGTGTCTGCCTTCCACACATGAACTAATAGTTCCTCCCCACCTGACACCTGTAAGAATGAGTAGAGCTTTGTCACAAGAATACTCTAAACGAATACTTGTCGTCTCTTGTTGCAACACCTTGTACAACTGGGCATGCAGACTAAGTAAGCATCATGCTCGGCTTGTCTAGTTTGCCAGTGATGAAAAGGTTGGGGTTCAAGTCCTGGCCAGAATACTTAGTATGTTTTTTTCTAAATAGTTTTCCATTCCTCCTCCATACAAATAAGGACACCATTTACTCTTCAAATTTATTTTATTTGAGGTAATTAACGTGCACTTTCTGAACCGACTGATTATATCAGCATTCGGGAATCTATACGAGTAAGAGCGAAAGGGTCTACCAATTTTGCCGGGGAAGTTATGTAAAAATGCCTTTTAGGGTTCTTTATCATGTCACAATCGACATGGGACCGACAGCTTTACTTCTCCTCTGAAGGAAGTTGTGCTACGGATTGTTATTGTTTAAGAAAAATATGTTGAACCTGGTTGGGTTTGAACCCATGTATAACGGGTCCTGAGGCAAGCAATTTACCCCAAAACCACTGAGGTCGATTACTCTTAAAAATCTAGCCTTATAATAATGACAGGGAAATATTTGCTCTGCTTATTTTTTTACTGATTAAAACAAAATAAAAATAAGAACACACCATTTTCTAAGCTGATGTATTATAATTAATTTAACCCAAGTAAAATGCACCTTTTTTTTGTTTAAATACTAAATTACATTACATGTTATCTACATTTTCTCACCAGGAAGCGACTGTCTGAAGAAACTGCTAGACACAAGATGCTCTTGTTATGACCTGGTGTCTTACGCTTGCCAACTGCTAATATACACCTCTCTTTCTGTCTTTTAGTCAAACACCCTGCAATAAGGAAAAGTCACAAATTTCTTTATCATGTTGAGAAAAAAATCAGGATGATTTGAAAAAGTGTATATTGTAGTCTGGAACCAATTGGTGAATCAATAAGACAATAGCTCATTTCGGTGAAGGTATTAAACTAGACTGCCGATGACTGGGAGATCTTGCTTCGATCCCGGTTAGATATACTGAGGGTGATTTTTCCTAAATTATTTCCCACTAACTCTCCAGGCAAATGCAGGTACACTTCCTCTAAATTCAGCCTTCCTCATTCCTAACCCATTAGTGTAATTAGTACATAAGCGTATAACCCGAATGGGTACTAGGACGCAGTGCAAAAAAAAAAAAATCTTCAATTCAAGATTCTTATAATTAAATATTTAGGTATTGGTTTCTAAGATTTCTAACTTTTATTTTATTATATATGAAAAAAGTGCATTGAGCAAAAACATTTAGTGATAAATAAAATGATAGAATATTAGGAAAATGGTAGAGCACAAATAAAAGTAACAACACTGACACATATTTACACACACTTCAATATTTCGATGCTATTGTAGCATCTTCCTCAGGAAGTAGTAATTAGACTGGACAGGATGTTGTCTTCAGTGATGCCAANTGAAGTGTGTGTAAATATGTGTCAGTGTTGTTACTTTTATTTGTGCTCTACCATTTTCCTAATATTCTATCATTTTATTTAACTTTTATTTTAAACAGATTATCATGGTCTTTATTAATATTTTTCAAGAAATACATCACAAAATGCTGTGTAGCAAAAGATAATACAAAATTGTGTGTGTGTGTGTGTGTGTATGTATATATATAAGACCTAATTATAATGTGTTTTAGAGAAGAGGAGGGTTGAATTTTAAAGGAAGTGTATCCACATTTCCAAAGAGTGAGCGTGGAAAGCAATTTAGGTAAAATTGCCTTTGGTACACCCAACCAAACTTCAAATCCCGCTTTCCCCATCTTTAGTTGCCCAATATTTTGCGAGGGTGACATTTCAGATCAGTGGTTCTCAAACTGTGATCCGCAGACAGGATCACGGGGGGAAAAATATTTAGTAACTTCCGTTCTGGCTGATGGCCAGTGGTGAGACGAGATAGGTTAGTACAAGTAACTTTTAAGTGTTGGCAAAGTGTACGCATTTGGCAACATAGTGGTTTCCAGCTGGCAATATTTCACTGCAATTCATTTTTCAGTTATGTATGAGTTAAGTGAAATGTCACTCACATTGGACAATATTACAATCCTTGCTGCCAGAATAGAGGAATTTATCATCAGGTGACAATGCCATGCAAGTGATAGCGAGCTTGTGCTGTTTACACCGCAATACGGCTATGTTGGGAGTGTCTGCGCCGCTGTAATTGTCCGCAACTGTCCGCCGCAACCTGCCGCTCTGTTCCAATACACTTTCCTTGAGCCTCTGAGCCACTGCGGCCCGATCCACTGTGTCAGTCTCTAAACGCTCACTCTCTGAAAAAGAAAATGCACCACTGTGAATATTTGACCACCAACATAAGAGTTGTAAATATAGATTCAACATTTTTTGAACTAGGCTTATTTCAAAACAAAATTTTAGGCATTGTAATATCCATTAGTGTTATAAGCATATTAATTATGCTTATGAGCCAGGGATAGTAAAAAACAACATTTTAAAGGAAATGTATTCGCATTTATATGGAAGGATAGTGGAGAAGTGGCCTAGGGGTAAGGTGTCAGACTTCTGTGCGGGGGTCCGGGGTTCAAACCCTCAGTCCTGGCACAGATTTATCTGATTGCCGAACCCTTCCTCCACCTCTGACAAGACGTGTATTAATCACAACTTGTGAATGTGAGGAATGCCAGGCTTCCACTGTGGTTCGGATCCCATGTTAAACTGTAGGTCCTCCATTTCATCTCACAATTACCCTACCATTACACATTAGCGTAAGTGTGTATAACCTGAACGGGTGGTAAGACGCGGTGCTAATAATAATAATAATAATGATAATAATAATAATAATAATAATAATAATAATAATAATAATGATAGTGGAGAAACATTTAGGAAAAAATGCAACCTTACTATATCCGACCAGGACTCAATCCCCGATCTCCTTGTCAGCAGGTATATTAATCATATACATTGAACACATTTTTATTCTTGAGCATAATGATAAAAAAATAAGCTTTGTTTGCGCGTGTTATATTTAAGAAGTGTTGTTATTGTTAGATCACCATCATCATGAAGTTTCTGGCCACAGGCAAGCTCTGTTTTGAGCATAAGCCTCTCCAAAGTCTTCTTCTCTACACTTCATTGCTCTCCTTTCAGCCACGGTCTTACTCTTGGTTCCCTCCCCCCCAACTTCAATATCCAACCCCTTATTTGATCTTCTCCTCCATTCTTCTCACATGTCCGTATACCACCTTAGTCGTGATGTCTCTCTCTCCTGTTCTGCAATGTCTCCTCTTCAACTATTCCTCTAACCTTATTTCTCATCCTCCTATCCATTCTCGTCCTTCCTATAGTACTTTTTAGAAATTTCAATCTCATAGGTTTGAATTCTGTTTTCATGCTGTTCCTTTATGACCCACATATGTCAATATTGATACATAATGCATCTTGTAGACCAGGGTGGTCCAACGTTTTTCATCCCAAGGGCCAAATCTGATTATTAGTTTGCACCGCGGGCAGAAAATATATTTAGTAATCTCATAAACTTAATAAAGGCTTAAAAACAATCCTTAATAAATTTATCTGATATTTATTTGAGGTATTTAACGTGCACTTTCTGGACCGACTGATTATATCAGCACACGAGAATGTTCTATGAGCGAGAGTGAAAGAGTCTACCAATTTTGCCGTCAAAGATATTTTCACAAACCTTCCAGGGTTCTTTAACACACCACAATCGACATGGAACCGACGGCTTTACTTCCCCACCAAAGGAAGTTATGCTAAGAATTTTTATCGGTCAAGAAAAATCCCTCGTACCCATGTGGATTTGAACCCACAAACATCGGCTCCTGCAACGAACACTGTATCCTAAGACTACCGAGGTCGACAACTCAATAACTGACTAGGCCCTACTTTCATTACTTATTTACAAATAGTATTTTTTGTTGGTAGAATCCATCAAATTTTATTTTAGAAAAAAAAGTAGTACTAATCCCCCAAAAATCCATAATGGAATATGCACGCGCACACACACTTTTCCACAACTACTTAGTACTGATATGTATTTAGGCCTGTACATACTTTTGCTAGTAAAATGCAATCATTACACTTTTGAATAAATATTTTTATTTGAATTCTTTTTACATCTCAAAAAAGAGAGGTTCCCTTTAATTTCCCGCCAAGATACTGTGCGGGCCACATTTTCAGTGAGCGCGGGCCGCCAGTTGGACCACAGTGTTGTAGATCACCCCTTAACACCTCCTTGAAATTGTTTTCAAAGATCAATTAAGTTATGGAAAATTTGTCAACATGACCGATGTGATCTCTGTTTGTAAGCGAATATAAATGATTACCGTGCCTGGTATATTTAGACTAGAGCAAGATATAGCCAAACTTATAATTTAAACAGAAGTTACTTACACCTTTAAACAAACCACACAAGTGAAAGCCAACCCAATTATTCTGACATACCTTGCTGTTCAATCTCACTGAGATAAAGTTTTGCAAGCCTTAGTCTCTTTTCCTGCGTCGTTTCCCGACTATCATCCTCCGGCTCAATGTCAGGGCCTGGTATAATGTCCTCATCCTCACTATCAAGTTCTTCATCCAATCGAGGCTTGCGCTCAAGCGGTTGTGTCCCCTTCTTGACTCCCGCAAACTAAAGATGAAACAACACAATTAAACCTTAAGTTTATCACATTTGTTTTAATTTAGAATTTAAGACTTGAATGCATGTTATTAGTTTCACCTTGTTTGATCATATGGGCCTATGGAGTTCGTTTAGAAAGTGAGAGAGCAGTAAAATATAACTCTAGTAGCATGCCATGCTATTGGTTAATGGCAAGAAACAAAGTAAACAAATATATTGTCATAGCATAACCATTACCGTAACTATAACAAATAACATATTTTAGTACAAATGAAATGATTTTGTAAACAAAATTGTTAATGTATTGTTTTATTTTAAGTTGCTGTTGCAGTATATCAGTGTTAACAAATATTTGAAAATGATATCCTGTCAAGTAGCCTAATTGAGTACTTAAATGTCATTAAAATCTAATCATCTAAAATATGTGTAATTTTGGTAAGATCTGTCCCAAAATGTGTTCTTTGTGAGAACTTATGATTGTTAAATTTTTAATGATTTGCTATATTAAATAAAGTACTGTGTATTATATAGGGTTCTTAGTTATCATTCCCCTTATTATATAAAAATAAAATTATATAGTAAAAATATTCATGAGTTTTAAGCAAATAACTCAAAACTTAACCTCACCTTCCGTTTCCGTTCGCCATTAATCTTGATATTTGGTTTATTTGTTTTACCTCTAATAAAAAAAGACATTATTAATGTGTATCGTTTTAAGATCTTCCAAATAATTTAGCTCGAAGTTAGCTGGTTGTTATAATGCTGAAATGTGAGAATCCTGTAGTTAATTATTTCGTTCTGCATACTTTCATTTGAATACAGTACCATGTGGTAAAAGGGGACCACAGATCATTGTACTCTAGAATGATGTGGAGTGTGGATACTCCAGCCGAAAAGTTGTAGGTAGCTTTCTGTGTTGTTAGCGCTATTGTGTCAGAATTCAACACTAAATGGCCGTCTTCCGTGGCTCTGTAAAAAGTTTTATAGCACTGACTACTTGGTCTAAGAGAGCGGTCTTTCATTATTTACTTGTCGACCATTGTCTCATATTAGCGTTTATTGGATCTCAAGTTTACAACAACAGAACAATGGATAATGTTCAATTGTAGTTCATTAACATAGCTTTATATATTTAAACGATGCAACTAGCGCGTTCCATACTACTAGAAGTTTATTTGTGAAAATAATAAATTAAAATGCGATTTCATAGTCTGAGAAAATGTCACCCTCCCCTTCTAGCCTCCCTATACCCTAATGAATTTTGTTTCATAGTCCATCTAGGGCACCTTGAAGTCTACTGATTAACTAGATTTTAAGTACCGGTAGGTACCTATTTACTTTAGTAATGCAGAGACCACACTTGCCTGTACTTCTTTTATTGAAATTTTTTAAAATCGATTCTTTACTTTAAATAAAGGGACTTTCACATCGATTTAAAGATTTGATATAATTTAAACATAGATATTTTTTTCTAATGTGTGCCGACCACATGGCACCTTCTATCCTCAATTGTTAGCACTGCCATCGTTAACGGTGGAGACCATCAGGTTGGTATAGCTCGATCGCGATCGCGGGATAGAAAAAAAAAGTCGAAAACAAAAATCCAAGTAAGTTTGGCAATTAATCAAACAAAAGCTTTTAATAAAATAAATATATTTTTAAACACACATTTTTTAAGATCCCAAAGGGATTGTAAATGTTTTCTTGACTTTATAATCCTAATTTACCTGACAATTGTTTTAATGATGTTTGAATATACAGAACCCAATAGGTTGTCATAAGGACTGTACAAGTATCTGGAAGTGGTACCTACTTCTAATCTCCTTGGCCTGGGCACTTGTTGATGCCCTCCCTTTTGGAGTAAATTGGTTCTAGGGGTGGTGATGGTTGGAGAAAAAATGAGGAGCACGGGTAGAACTCTGGCGCAAAAAAAAAAAGTTTACGGTCTCCTAAGTTGGGTTGTGAAAGGGTGTTAATTTATAGCTTCACCCAGGCAGTGTTGCACATAACTTCTTAATAATATGTAACTTACCGTGATAATTATATCCAAGTATATAAGATATAATGAAGCAGGAGAGAGATACCTGGAGGGCGCAGTTTCACAATGATGACATAATTTAATTAATACATTACAATTTATTATAAAATGCCTGGTTAGTAAAAGCCAATTATTTTAAGAATAGCTGTCCATTCCTACTTATTCCTGCTACACTCCATGGCACCAACCCACAATCGAGCCATATCGACCGAGTGGCTGCCACCTTTTGGTGAAGATAGAGAGAACTTCTACAGATAGAGGGTGTCGTCTGGTCGAAAAAACAAACCCGTCGGTTATCAATCTCAGTTTTCTAGACCAGAGCCGGTTATTTTTTAGATTCAACTAGCTCCTCATTTGTCCTCATGAAACTGAGTTAACGCCGTTCCAGACCCACTGTTTCACAGAAAATCTGAAAACACCAAGTCTCGATTTGTATTATTATTATTATTATTATTATTAGTACCACGTCTTACTACCCGTTTGGGTTATATGCACTTATGCTAATGTGTAATGGTAGGGTGATTGTGAGATGAAATGGAGGACCTACAGTTTAACATGGGATCAGAATCACGGCGGAGGCCTGGCATTCCTCATCTGGATTTGTAGATAGTAGCTCTGACCACTAGCCCACAGAGGTGAATTCCTGTTACACACCTTTCTTTAAATATCACTATTGAGTCCAGCTTGTTCCCACCTAGTAATTTTTTAAATTTATTACTAATTCCTGTTACATACTTTTAAAATTATTCCTTGAATCGGCTACATTGTTGTTGGTTCCATTTAATTCCTTCCTACATATTCATGGTATTTACTGTTCAATACTGTCTGTTACCAATAATTTACGTCTATAAATTACTAGTATAAAACAGGTATTCTCGGCAGTGTTGCATAACATGCAGCAAGTACTATATTTTTAATAGGCCCGGTGTTAATCATAGCATCAACAAAATGTCTTAGATGATAAAGCTTGTCAAAATTTATTTTGCATCAAATCAAATAAAGCATACAATTTTCATTCAAGTGATCTTTGTAACTAACTTTACTTATCCAAACATAATAGCGTTAGTTTTGACTATTTGGAACAATTCTGCCCCTTCAATAAAAAACAGTTTGTAGTTGGTCAAGTACCTATTGATGGAACAACCTGTTCTAGTTCAGGGGGAAACAAACACATTTTTACTCTTTTCGTGTTTTTTTTTTAATTTGACAACAGTAAATTATGACAATCATCCATGGATAGTGCATGGTATATCTGCGCATGCACACAACTAAACCAGCCCTTCTATCCATAGACGCTTATCATCATCATCAACAACTGTTTCCAGGCTGTGGGTGGGTCAGTTCAATAAAATGCCTCCATCTTCTTTTATCCTTCCTCCTTTAATTGCTTCCATTCTTCTCTTTTCACTTGCACACTTTCTGTTGTCTGCTCCTCCCATCTCTTGGCCTCCCTCATGGTCCTTCCCCTACATACAATATTTCCATCATTTTCTTTGGCATCCTCTCCTTCTCCATCCTCATTACATGTCCATACCATCTCAGTCTTGCTTCCTCTACTATCTCATGTAACTCCAACATCCTCATTACATGTCCATACCATCTCACCCTTGCTTCCTTTACTATCTCATGTACTCCAACATCCTCATTACATGCCCATACCATCTCATTCTTGCTTCCTCTACTATCTCATGTACTCCAGCATCCTCATTACATGTCCATACCATCTCAGCCTTGCTTCCTCTACTATCTCATGTACTCCAACATCCACATTACATGCCCATACCATCTCACCTTTCTTCCTCTACTATCTTATGTAGTTTCTATATTCCCATGCCTACAAACTTTGTAAAAATAGGTATTCCTCAAAATAAAGATCAAATTATTCATACCAAATATTTAAAAATCAATATGTGTGCTATATTCAAGCCTTTTTTACCTCCAGTTTCAAACCTGCCCCACTCACCCTCATTCAAGAGATGGAGTAACAAAATCAGTTCATTTCTGCCCCAGGAACAGCTGCTCCAACAAAAAGAACCTAGGAGTGAACCTACTTCCCCAAAACAAATGCAAAAGAGCAAGACAGTACAAATAGAACTGTTCCTAACGTCGAAAAACGATAAAACTAAAATAATATAAATTGTACCATTATAAATAAATAGTTCAAGTATGTTCTATGATTCTTGTTTACCAAGTGTACAAAAATGAAATAATTAGTAATTTAATCAATCAAGGTGAAGGACCTGATTTTGATTGGAAATGCACGTTTGAGAGAAACTCAAGCAAAATTGATTTTAAAAAATAGTTTTAAATCAATAAAACATTTGGTAAGTTCTACAAATATGACACATTCACGAAATGTAATTTTGTTAATACTGTACATTCAATATTAACATTTACAATAATAAAAACCAGCTTTCTTTCATTTCTAATGGTGTCTTGGAGATACATGTATCTGGTGATGGGTTCTTTTTTTATTAAATGTGTGTCTCTTTACATTTTATTCAAGTGTGACATAACTTTGATACAACTTTTAACATAAATATTATTTTTCAAGTATGATAGTACAACTTTTAACATAAATGTTATATTAACAAGAGAGATGAGACGCCGGAATACGATGGTATTAAAGGTTCGGAAAAATGAAAAAAAATACCTCAAATACAATTAAAGAAATCATGATTTCAAACAACACTTTTAAGCAATAATGGCAATGATATAAGGAATTAAAAGTACTGTAGTTAGGAGAGTAACAAAAGCAAAAAACATATATATATATTAATTTACATAAAAAGTGTTCTCTTTACTGTTTATGGCGTAATAGACATTACATACAAAATAGCATTTTCTCAGTGGCACCAAGCCTCAAACATATTTTCTTTTGGTTAAATTTTAAATATTTTCATTTCAGAATCGTACATTTTTAACTATTCAAGGATTTAAAATTTGAGATTCAAATTTGAGAAATATAGGGTTTGACCCAGCTTTAGTTAACAGTTGTCCTTGACTAGTTTAACATCAATTTTACTTCTATAAAACACCCAACACCAATACAGTCCGACACAATATTTTACAACCTTGTACTCTATAGTAATGCTTTTCAAATTGTGTGTACATTTTCAAAACAACAAATCAGTATTTTGGTTAGGTAGCCATGTTGGAACAAAAGGTGAAAAGAAGGGCAGTTACATAAGCTAACAACCTTGTTTTTCTTTAGCACCGTGTCTTACCATCCATTCAGGTTATGCCCATATGTACTAATTACGCTAATGAGGAAGGTTGAATTTAGATGAAATGTACTCGCATTTGTGTGGAGGGAGAGTAGCAAACCATTAAAGAAAAACCACCCTCAATACACCCGACCGGGATGCAAACCCTAATCTTTCCATCATTGGCAGTCTAGTCTATTGCGAGTGTGACGCCTTATACCATGTGGACACTGAAGCGGGTTGGGTAATTGTTCCATCACCTTTTTGGTTCCTCAAGTAGTATGAGTATGTATTGTTTTCTTTTCTCAGACCCACTAACTTGTTCTCTGATAATAGGGGTCTGGGGAGGGGTCAAGGGGGGTCTGGAACCCTCACCCCCCTCCTTGAACCACCCCTCATTATGCCCACACTTTTAACCGCAGTAAGTCAAAATTTAAAAAAGGATTTTAAAAATATATGTGTTTGTTCAGTTTAGATTTGGTAAAAGAAAATGTATCGTAACCAGATGAGGTTTTAACTTAATGAGCAAGAAAAGACTTGATTTCACAAACCTATTGATGAAACTACTTTCAAAATTACAATTTGTTTGCTTGATTTAAAAACTATATAGTTAAAGTTATTAAATTATTTAAAATATAATACAGATGCTTTAAGTAATTGTGAAAGAAAGTTGGAGCTTATTTCAACTATGTAGTATTAGTTGCTATAATATAAAATCATATTGTTGCTGTAAAATTCAAAACAATTGAGTTTCAAAATAATAAAGTATTTTTAATAAAAAATGTTACACAACTTCATGTGCTGACTGCTATAGTTGATTAACAATGACTTTGAATTTTAATGTCGGAGTCTGCAAAGCAGTTTTGACTTTATTTAAAAAAAAAATTAGATTATACAGTTACAAAGCTTTGTCATTCAAAATATTTAACGTTAAAATACACATTTATGTTTAATTTTTGTCATTTTGTGTTGTTATGTACATCAAAAAATTAAAGTTCATATGATAAAAAAACACTAAAATATAGAACCTTGCAATTAAATGAATAAGAACACCCAACTTGCCAAATTTAACAAGGTTTATTATTAAAATTATATTTCATTTAAACTCCTTGATTGTTTTGTTCATTCTAGTGAACAAGGGGGTAAAAAAATACACCAGTCGAATCTTTTAAAGAAGGATTTGTAATCATGAAATTGGCCCGATCCTTCTTGTGTAGCAGGAGGAACACATGTCGTACACACAGCTTTTCATCTTTACTAATATCACAATTAATAAATATTTTCTAACCAACCTTGAATGTCAAATACTTTTTTAATAATTTTCTTGAACAATGCAACTGTAGTGAACTTCCAATTTTTATATGACAAACCTTTTAGGAAATACAAACTTTTTTCTTTTGGTCAAAATTGATAACATTTTATTATTTTAGGTATTGATACTTTCCATCAAAAATGACAGATTCAAATCACATGACCTAATGTATGAATATGTGAAAGTAGATCTAGTAATTATTTAAGTTGTCAGTTAAGGTTCTTCCTATGAAAATTTGACACTGTAGTTCCAACTATTAATTAATTATTTAAAAAAATATACCAACATCTTGGAATAAATCAGTTAAAAATATATTATTTTTAAAGTGGAATTAAATCTTAATGTAACAATATAAAACATACACATAAATAAAGTTCTGATATTTATAAAAAACAATTGCTAGAGTCTATAAATAAATAATAATTATATTAAAACTGAGATAAATGATTGATTAATCAATAATCGGAATAGTATTAAATCTTAAATCACAGCATTCAATAAAATAAAATGGTTCTAGTAAATAGTCACACTAAGCCCTAAGTACCAAACAATGGTTTAACTCTAACTAAACATCTTCCCAAAGTATGTATGAATGGTCCATCCTATTGTTGTGTTATTACAGGTACATCCCATTGACAAGGTAATCTGCGTCATGGGCGTACGGGGACTTCCCCCCACGTCTCAATCTGCGTCTCACAACGCGCAGTCGACATCCAACCAAGACTGCCATAATAGCAGTGATACATAGACCTGGAATATATAGGGACAGTGAGGAATAAAAGTGCACATTATTAGCATATAATGTGGCCATCATTATTTAGTACAGCATTGTTATACTATTTTAGAGTGAATTCTTCAAGTGAAATTAGTTTATAATTAGCTATAAATTTGAGAGGGTGACCTGGTGGTCTAGGGGTAAGGTGTCAGACTTCTGTGCTAGGGGTCCGGGGTTCAATCCTTGGTCCCGGCACAGATTTATCTGATTGCCAAACCCTTCCTTCACCTCTGACAAGATGTGTATTAAACACAACTTGTGAATGCGAGGAATGCCAGGCCTCCACCGTGGTTCGGATCCCATGTTAAACTATAGGTCCTCCATTTCATCTCACAATCACCCTACCATTACACATTAGTGTAAGTGCGTATAACCCGAACGGGTAGTAAGACGCGGTGCAAATAATAATAATAATAATAATAATAATAATAATAATAATAATAATAATAATAATAATAATAATAATAATAATAATAATAATAATAATAATAATAACGATAACGATAACGATAACGATAACGATAACGATAATGATAACGATAACGATAATAATGATAACGATAACGATAACGATAATAATAATAACGATAACGACGACGACGACGACGGCGACGGCGACGGCGACGGCGACAACGATAATAACGATAACGATAATAACGATAACGATAATAACGATAACGATAATAACGATAACGATAATAACGATAACGATAATAAACGATAATAACGATAACGATAACAACGATAACGATAACAACGATAACGATAACAACGATAACGATAACAACGATAACGATAACAACGATAACAATAACAACGATAACGATAACAACGATAACGATAACAACGATAACGATAACAACGATAACGATAACAACGATAACGATAACAACGATAAACGATAACAACAATAACGATAACAACAATAACGATAATAACAATAACGATAATAATAATAACGATAATAATAATAACGATGATAATAATAATAATAATAATAATAATAATAATAATAATAATAATAATAATAATAATATAAATTTGAGGGTTTGCTCCAAATGATATGTGAAATGAAATCTCAAAGTCCCCTGCAGTGCGATGTGAATTTCCATCAAAAATGGCGGATCAAAGATGCCCACCATATAACAACCACCTAAAATAATAATAATTATTGTTGTTGTTTTTATTTACATGAAGAAATTAAAGCATAAGCCTTCTCTTACACTTAACCATGTCTTAAGCTAACATTACACTGCATTTATCAAATTATTATTATTAAATAAAACACAGGAGACAAGTATTTATATAAAACATAGCAATGAGATAAACACATACTGAACCAGCAACCAAAATAGTAATCAACAAGGTATCTCTCTAAATCAGTAGTGGAAACAGAGAGATAAAATAAAATAAAATTAGTAAACATTCTTACACCAAACACGCACACACGCTAGAGATATAGTGATTGGTGAATTTGTTTCTAAAATCAGATGGCCCATTCACATCTGTGAAATTTACAGGTGACTTGTTCCAGTCTAAGGCAGATGAGACAGTGAAAGATTTTAAATAAAAATTAGTTTTGCATCTCGGAACACAGAGCAAGTTAGCTGACTGAAAGCGAGTGCAGGGACCACATTAATGTGTTAGAGATGAGGAAGGCTCAATTTAGAAAAAATGTACCCATATTTGCATGTAGAAAGATAGTGGAAAACCATCCACAATACACCCGACTGAGATTCAAACCCCCATCTCCTTATCATGGCTACACCAACATATTGTGAAAGTTACAGCTTAGACCATTCGACCTTCGAAGTGGGTGAAGACATTTATTGAATGTAGAATTTTGAACCAAAAATTGGTACTCACCTAGTGCCAGGGAGAGAATGGCCCCCCGTGGGTTGTTCTCTTTATCCACCACCAGCTCCACCTCCACTGTGTCCTCAGGGATCTCAACGGGCCCCGGTAGAGCCTTGGCCTTGACGACACTCAGTACAACTGTTGTCACTTCAAACATACACAAGTTGGGATGAGGATAACGCTCTCGTTCAATTGAGCCTGTCTTCCAGTGAACTACCAAGGTCAGGTAAACGGGCAGAGAACTGCCAGTCATTGGGGGTGGAGGGGAGGAGGATTGGAGAGTAAATACAAATCAGGTGATCTACCAATCAGTTGAAATAGGGGTCAATTACCAGTTAGTTGAAAGAGGGGTGAGTTACCAGTCAGTTGAAATAGGGGTCAATTACCAGTCCGTTGAAAGAGGGGTGAGTTACCAGTCAGTTGAAATAGGGGTCAATTACCAGTCAGTAAAGAGGGGTGAGTTACCAGTCAGTTGAAATAGGGGTCAATTACCAGTTAGTTGAAAGAGGGGTGAGTTACCAGTCAGTTGAAAGAGGGGCGAGTTACCAGTCAGTTGAAAGAGGGGCGAGTTACCAGTCAGTTGAAAATAGGGGTGAGTTACCAGTTAGTTGAAAGAGGGGTGAGTTACCAGTCAGTTGAAATAGGGGTCAATTACCAGTCAGTTGAAAGAGGGGTGAGTTACCAGTCAGTTGGAATAGGGGTCAATTACCAGTTAGTTGAAAGAGGGGCGAGTTACCAGTCAGTTGAAAGAGGGGTGAGTTACCAGTCAGTTGAAAGAGGGGTGAGTTACCAGTCAGTTGAAAAGAGGGGCGAGTTACCAGTCAGTTGAAAGAGGGGTGAGTTACCAGTTAGTTGAAAGAGGGGTGAGTTACCAGTCAGTTGAAATAGGGGTCAATTACCAGTCAGTTGAAATAGGGATCAATTACCAGTCAGTTGAAAGAGGGGTGAGTTACCAGTCAGTTGAAATAGGGGTCAATTACCAGTCAGTTGAAAGAGGGGCGAGTTACCAGTCAGTTGAAAGAGGGGCGAGTTACCAGTCAGTTGAAAGAGGGGCGAGTTACCAGTTAGTTGAAAGAGGGGTGAGTTACCAGTCAGTTGAAAGAGGGGTGAGTTACCAGTCAGTTGAAAGAGGAGTGAGTTACCAGTCAGTTGAAAAAGAGGAGTGAGTTACCAGTCAGTTGAAAGAGGAGTGAGTTACCAGTCAGTTGAAAGAGGAGGGGGTGAACTTTTAAAGTCAGAGCAAGGGTGATATTGAAGAAAGATTCTACATCTGCGCTATGTTAGGTAAAATAAGGAGCCAGTTTTTACCACCAGACAATATAGTGAAACTTTATTGGTTTTGATACAAAGATGCAATAACAAACCCAAAGTCAACAAACAATGTAAATAGCCATGAAATGAATTATTAGAGCAATAAGTCTAGCACAACTATCTTATTACATTTGTGTATAAATCAGAGTGATATGTTTCATACATCTTTACAATTGCATACTCGCACAAGATTCACACATGGTGTAGGCAACTTAACAAATAAGCTACAAATGGTTTCTTCACACAAGCTACAGTTAACAGCACTATTATCAGATGTGATTGGCATGTGATAGGGGGATGCAGATCTTTGAAACATTGACTTGGCTTTGAAACATATATTAGCTTCAACTTCACTTTGAAATGAAAAAAACTGTGGCTTTGAGAATTTCAAAGCTTCGCCAATAAAAATATTGATACCTAAATTAATCAATTCATGTCCAACTATTGCCATTCTGAACTGTTATATACATTACAAATTAATATTTATATAGTATAAATCTGAACTAATTGAATGAATCATAAGTAATAATTAGTAACTTGATTTATAGGAAGAAAATGAGGGATTACAAGCATTTTTGCGGTAAAACATTTTCAACATTTTTTTTAGTGCATTAAGTTATATAAATAACAACGAAATAATATTTTTTTAAACATAAAACTAGCAAAAAATTTTTGAACATCGATTCAGCTTTGAGTATAATTCATATAATAATCGATTTGAGTTTGCTTTGAATTGAAAAACTAGACTTTGCACACCACTAACAGGTGCTAATATTATTGGTTTGTCTGTACCTGTCGTTGGTGCAGAAGTGCTGGAAGGATGTTTTGGATTCCGAACAACGTAGACGTCGATTGAGTCCTTCCCTTGAGGTTTGTCAGGGCCAGGCTGAACTTCACCAAGAGACTGTCCCGAGGCCTACAACAGATCAGCACATCACACATCACACATGGTCTGGTATTATCAAGATGAACTCAAGGGAGACATGTATTGACTATCACTACCTTTGCGGGTTCTGGCTGAAGTAGAGGGTGCTGTCTGCTAGGGTGGCCATGGATCCTACCGGTCTCTTGGGGGTCCTCGTAATAGTAGTCGTCTGGTACCGAACCTGGAACATTACATACAACAACGTTTTATTTATTAATATGTATTTACATTTTAGTATTGAAACTCACACTAATTTTATTAACCCAAGGGCACAGTAAGTGAAAATATAGTACTAAGAAAATGCACCAAAATTCAAACTGAAAGATATAAGAAACACAGTCCCAATGTAAGAAAATGGAACGCCAAAATAGCCTTAAACCCTGCTCTCAGATGGATCATGCCAGTTACCAATACAGATGACGGTTGAAATACCATGATTGTTGGAAGTCCATGGTGGTGGAGGCCCAGGTTGTCTGTTGTAGTACTTGTAGTCTGTGTGAGTATTGTCGGCGTATTGGGGCAGAGGGCTGTGGAACAGAATCACAGCTACTAACCTCTTTAGCAAGACTACGCTACAGTACAACAGTCTACCTCTATAGTGTTCTTTTGTTTCATCATAATAGTCTACAATGCTCTAGTTGTACCATAATGGTCAATATTAATATCTAGGGTAATAGGAATAGATTACAATAATAATTATGGTCTATATTATCTACTTTCAACGAGAACAAAAAAATCAGCACTAGTGGAATCATATGTGGGAAATATTATTTGGAAATATAAATGTATTATTTTTACATGAAACATGAGGCATTTAAATTCATTAGTTCGCGTATAAGCTCTCTCTTAATCCATACTTGTGAGCCTTTGTTGCAAGGCTCCAAGAAAGACTCACCCTTCTTCTGCAGGCACCTTCATCTTTGAGGGGGAGGCTATTTTCCTGTCTGTCTCGACCATCATTAGTCCAGAACTCTTGTGATTGAAGATGTGTCCGCTGCTCGATGGTTTCTGCTCCTCTGCTCGGCATGAAAAGTAGTGCCACACACAATTTAGTTAGGAGAGTCTACACCTTAACACCATGTAGAGAAAAGATTCTCAAACTGTGATACGCATACCACCGGTGGTACGCCATGAGAAGACAAACAAAACAAGTAAATTTAAGTCTTTAAAATATTAGACCTCATCAAATCCTATAAATATATTACAAACAAGTCTCAACCAAAAGTAAAACAGATTCAAACAGTATTTGGAAGGGTAAAATATATTAAAAAAAATTATAATTGTATCTATTATATATAGTGATCGAGTAGAAATGTTTGAATAATAATAACTAAAAAACTGTCAATGCATGAATGTTGTTGTGTTATAATATCCCTAGGCACCATTAAAAATGTACCCAAATAGTAAATACCCAGCATTGTATTAGTGGTACTCCAAATTACAGAAATTCTTGGGATGGTACGCCATTCATAAAGTCTTGAGAACCACTGAAGTAGAGCTTTTTAAGCATACTAAGTTTTTATTTATATTAATTTTTTGCATCACGTCTTAGTACCCATTCGAGCCATACACTTACTTTAATTAACTTAGGTTAGTTGAATATGGATGGAGACGATGGAATTTTAGAGGAAATATACATATTGTCTATCCTGAAAGGTAGTAGTCTTACCTTGACAGATTACACTACGGCCCTATCTTATAATGTTGAATTAAATAGCTTAGTTACTTAAGTTGTTAAGTACGACTATAGCTACATTTAAATATAATAATCTTTTAATTAAAAAATGAAACCTGGACTCAATGATCTAACCCAGTACCCTTGGCTTAGTACGCCAATGCCTTTACCACTGAGCTAACCAAGAGTCGTCCCATACCCAGGGTCATTCTTCATTCATATTTTAAGGCGGAGGGATAACTCCTGGCTAGCTCAGTGGCTGGAGCATTGGCGTAGTAAGTCAAAGGTCCCAGGTTTGATTCCTGTGTCCAGTTGTAATTTCTCGATTTAAAGACTACATATTTTATAAGCTATGCCATAGTGGAATAATGCAAGGTAGGCTTGCTATCTTTCTAGATAAATAAAGGATACTGGTACATGCATTTTTTATGGAGGGAGAGTGATCTGAAATCCAGTTTCCGACTCGCCGGCAATCCAATCTAACATAAGAGTAAAGTTTGATTCACATGTTCGTACAAAATTGAGAGCAGAATCTGTGAGTGGCGCAGAAATTCACATGCTGGCAGAAATGTATTTAGGTCCATGATTCTTTGCAAATCAAAATAGAAACAGCTGATTACCGACATATTTTAACTTCTTCATTCCTATTCTATTAGTGTAATTATTGTATGTACAGTAGCCCCATGGCTTCTTTGGTGCTGACTGACAGCTCACAGCTGATAGCTGATGGCTTTGAAAAGCTACCAGACCAAATTATGTATCACTACGCCGAACCATATGATCTGCAAAAAAACATGTGTTTAGCAGCTGTCACTTCTGACAGTCAAAATTTAGGTATATACCTAAATTAATATATATTTAGGTAATTAAATTAATATATATTTAGGTATATACCTATTTAGGTATATACCTAAATTTTGACTGTTAGAAGTCAGCTGTGAACTGTCAGTCAGCACCAAAGAAGCCATGGGGCTACTGTATATAGCATGAACAAATAGTTTAAGCTTTTAAAAAATAATATGTTGGTGGATAAAACACTACACTTTATTTTGCTAGTAAGTGCAATTACAAACATTGTTTGGCAGTGGCGCACCCAGAAATGTACTTATATAGGGACAAACAATCAAGGTTGTAGCCAGGATTAAATTCCAGTAGAGGGGGGACATTTTGGAAAGGGGCTTGGTAAAATAAAGGTTTTTTAAGAGGTTCCCCCTCCAACCCAAAGGGAAGTTCAAAGACCCTCTCCAGTAAAAAGTAAAAAATTTTGGATGCACATAGAAGCTATATTTTGGAGGGATCAATGTGTTTAATTTTTTTGAAATGTAGAGGCCTCTAGAAGCAATTTGGAGTAGTCTTTGCTTGACAATTTGTTGAAATTAGTTGCCTATTCAATTAAAAGATGTAGATTTAATTCATTCAACATATTTCAGTGCTCGATTTTATAGTTCACCTTGATATATTTTAAGTTTTTACTAAAATTGTTTAGGCCTTGCAGGGAGGCAGGGGGAACTGCCCCATTTGGGGCCCCCAGGTGCACCACTATTGTCTGGTCACTGAAGATTGTACAAACTTTACCCTGATAGTCTCTGCCCATCTGCTTGTATTGCTGCTGCCGTGGTTGGTAATCGGGCCACTGCGCGGCACCACCGTAGCCCTCGCCTTCCCGGCCATATATTTCGTTCCTCGGAGGTAAAACATGTGGTGGTTCACGTTGCATGGGGCCCTTCTGGTCAGTAACGTACCTTCCACCCAATTCTGTAACGAGGGTTTGATGTTCAGACATCCAAACACAAGAATCCTTCCGTGGCTAATAAAACTTGTCTCTCGTACCTGATGGTGTCAGTTGGAATCTCTACATTGCAATTACGTTATTTAAAATGGATGAAACTTCACAAATCATGCTTTCCTGTGCCAGATTAAATATAAATGTTATTTAAATAGGTATATTTAAATTTATATTAAATTTATTCATGTCCATTGATCAAATAGCCCTAACATTTCACTTTGTACTTATTTTTATAGTTTGTTTCAATGAAATGTAGACTCTCAAACATTACAAAAATAATTTCATACAAAATAAATGCTTTAAGAAACATTTTAACCTGACTTTTCAAATAATAGTAAGAAAATAAGTTTATTTGTGTACATATAGATACCTAAAGAGAAACCAGAAAGTTTGAGGTTACAGGTATTAAGTTTATAAGGAGAAATAGAACTAGGAATTACGAGGTTCAGGTAACAGTTGGTAGTACATGAGATATTATAGGAAGCAAGGATGAGATGGTATGATCATATAATGAGGATGTTGGAATATATTAAATAGTATAGGAAGCAAGGTTGAGATGGTATGATCATGTTATGAGGATGTTGGAATAGATCAAATAGTAGAGGAAGCAAGGTTGAGATGGTATGGGCATGTAATGAGGATGGAGAAGGAAAATATCCCAAGGAAAATGATGGATCTGAAGTATGTATAAAGGGAGACCAAGAAAGAAATAGAAGCAGATAACAGAAAGTGTGCGAGTGAGAGAAGAAGAATGGTAGAAGGACAGACTAAGATGGAGGCATTTTACTAAAATGACTAGGCCACAGGCTAGAAACAGTTCATGATGATGATAAAATGATAAAACATCCATACAGATTGTATAAAGAGATTGGATAGGTTATATATATGTTTTATATATGCATAATACATTAATTTACTTTATAGCATTAATATTCTCATCCGAACATCTGAACATATAAAAATACTAGGATTCCCCCCCATTTTTTTTTCTTTATATAAGATGAGTAGTTTATTTCTTGTGTGTGTGGTTTTGTTATTATAATAGTTGTGTAAATAATGCAACAGCTAATTTTTATAGCAAGCCCACTTTAAACCACCGAAATTGATTGAAAGTCACTAAAATTTGTAATAGTATTATTTGAATTATTAATTAAAAAGCTCATCTAAAAAGTTTTCAAAACTTCCAATGATACTTCCTTATGGATTACTGTATAGTTTATCTTTATATGATTAAATAAACGGATTAAGAATGTAAATCAATTGCAATTTTTTTTTCCCACCATAGAGGCAATATGAGTTTCCAGTTTTTAAATAATAGAATATAGTTTAAGAAATACATATTTTTTTTAACATGCTTGTTGTCTAGTTTGTCTTATAATGGATTCACCAAAATGTAAATAAATTAAAATCTATGTGAAATGAGGCAAACTCTGGAAGAAGTGTCTCACCTGTCCTTTCAAATGGCCGTTTCAAAGCTGGAGGGGCTTGCTCCTGGTTCCAAGACGGTAGGAGCACAGGTCCCGGGACGATGGTGGGGGCAGGCGCAGTGGTACCAGGAGGCAGAGCTGACAACATCAGGAAACAGAAGTCACTCTAGCTCCCAAACAATCTTTCATGTGTAACTTGAGCTGTTAATCATTTATTCGCAATCACCACTCTGTCCAATTCAAGACACTCGTAATTAAAGAGTGGTGAGTACCGTCACAAGTGTTGACGGTGACAGTAATCTAACCTGGTCCAGGACAGCCCAACTCAGGACCTTCGTCACTCCCATCCGGGCACTGGACGATCCCGTCACAAGCGTTATAGATGGCGATGCACTCCCCCGAGCCTCTGCATTCAAACTGGTACCGGCTGCACTGGCGCCCTGGCACAACAATACAATATACATAATGTACCTCCCTCAACGTTACAATGGAATCAAAACTGCCTCATCCTTTGATACTATTCCATTTTGCCTCCTTCCTGTAAAATTGGTGGTACCATGTCATCCCACACCACTCCAGTGTGACTTCGAGAGAAACACCCAGATCTAAATTCCACACCATCTTGGACTTCACATCCCCTCTACCGTTAATTGACCAATTACAGCAAGGGTCACATGGTTCAAAAGAGGGACTAAAGCTGCCAAACAGTACTTTCCACAGCTTAGATATCTCGGTCAGTGTAAAGTGACAATACCATGGAATGATGATCACCAAATCACCAGGTTTCAGTCACCTTATAACTCTCGCAAGCATCAGGCTTACAATGACCATGTTCAGTAGATAAACAACACAGATTGAAATAATAAAACACTTAGTTGAGGCCATTACAATCAATGATGGTTTTGTTGACTGATTAAAAGTTTCAGGGACTAAACTGTGAATGGCTGATTATAATACCTACGTATGAATATGAAACGTTCTAACCCATGTGCCCTGCCAAAGCAGTACCGAGGGGGAACGGGGGTTTGAAAAAAAAATCTGTTCTGAAAGTATTATATAAAGTATTTTTGCTTCCTCATCTATGCCAAGTTAGTAGCTTATGGCCATACCTACCTAACGACACCGATCCCTTATGGGACAGGCAAGAAACTGTGAATATGTATAGCTCAAAAAACAAAAACTTCATATTTAATCCATCGTCACTAATTTCCTCCACATTCCCCTATCGTTGCATACTCCCTTCGCTTCAACAACATCCATATACTGAGTCATACGTGATCTTTAATTCTCAAAACACTTAATGTTGCTCTTTTTCACACATTCGTCTGCAACATTTTGCCACGTCTTACATGGCCTACCCCTTCCTTTGGATCCACACACTCTACCTTCATATATTTTCTTCATGACTCGATCCTAAGTTATCCTCTCAACATGCCCAAACCAACAGAAGGCACTTCTTTCACAATTACCTATTCGATTCCCTTCCAAACCGCACTCCTTCAACACCCATTCATTACTGACTCTGTCCACGCGAGTTTTTCCACATACATATCCTAGATATCTCATTCCAACTGCATTTGCATACAATTTACAACACCTGCTGTCCAAATTATGTTTTAAAATACTTTCAATTGTAGGAACCCCCGCCTTCTCCCCAACAAAAAATTCTGGGTATTTCCTGGTGCTTAGTTAGCAAGAATACACCAGTTACATAAGATAGGGCTAATCTTCTTGATATTCATGATGTACCCCATCTCAGATATACACTTAATTAGTCGGCAAGTTATAATTTAATAGCTAGGGTGCGGACATAGTAGGACATAGCGGATATTGTTAAAAGTAAGGCCTCGTCCACATTCTCTATAAGCTCTGTATCCTTACAAACATTAAGTCCGTATTAATTACAATTTTATGTAGGTACACTCTTCAAGTCCTTGATCACGTAATATTGTGCCAACCAAAAATGTGAAAGTAATTCAGGGGCGCCGACTTGTGAAAATTATTGGGGAGGGAGGTCCTCCCCCGGAATTTAAAAAGTATATCAAGGCCTTGAAACTTGAATGTTGGGCCTATTTAGATCAATTAAAATGTATTAGTTTAAACAGCGTGATACAAAAAAGCTATGCTTGGGTATATCCTATTACGAAACAAGTTTTTTCTTCTCGAATGTAGGAGGATATGTGTGAAATAATTTGAAACAATGGAAACATACTATTCAGAGTATCTTAACAGTTTTATTTAATAAAATATTAAAAATAAAATAAGCAAGGAAACTTAAATTTAATACCCTCTATATAAATAATCAAAGAAAATATCAAAGAAATACTCAACAAAAGTCTATCAAAATGACTTCAAAATAAGGCAAAATCTGTTCTACGCATTGGGTTGTTTTTAGTGAACTCTTTTGCAAGTTGTCCAAGTTGTCCAGCACAGCCTGATGTGCGTTAAATACTGCTATGTTCAGAAGCATTAAAATATTGGGAGGACTCTGCCCCTCGCCGACAACACTAGGGGGGGCTTGGACCCCCCTAAACCCCATGGAGTCGGTGCCAGTGGAAAGTATATTACTTTGTACAATCAAATTTGTTGAAATTAGCCTTAGTATGTTAAAAGTTTTCTATGAATTGCTATTAAAGGTAGATAACCGAACACGCGACATAGGTATATTTAGAAAATAGTGATTGTTTCACTTCACTTGGCACAATGATGATCATTTGTTGGTTTACTTGTAATTAACTCTCCACTGTCATCCGTTGCGAGAGTCATTAAGAAAGTTTTAAAGTTGATAAAACTTCCACAGAGTGCTAAGGACTTATGGATTGAGACTCTGGGGACAGAGCAATCTGTTACTGTGGAGTCGATCTCATCTTACCGACACAGAGTATGTGGATAGGGCTTAATCAAGTGAACACAAGGGATATACAAACCTGCAGCCGAGTCACTGGTAGCTGGGACAACCTTAGGTTGGGTTGTGGTAAGAAGGATAGGAGCCACCGAGCTGGTTCCATCTTGTATATCGGGCTGTGGCTTCCTAGACACAAAACACAGTCTCTTTCAGCGTCAACGCAACAAAGTATTTAATGTTATAGTGACGTGAAAAGTGTGGTCTCACCTTAGCCTGTTGAGGTCCTTTTCGTGTTTGGTGAGCTTTATCTGGGATTCAAGTTCATTGAGGTGTTTGTTGATGGTCAACACAGCACTGGTATAGTTGTGGTGTTTTGTGAACTTGCATTTAAAGTCATCAGGAAGGCCACAATGAAACAAGTAGCAGCTTCCAGGAGACTATAACATATATAATGTGACAGGAGACTATAGCATAGAGAATGTGACAGGAGACTATAACATATATTATGTGAGAGGAGACTATAGCATAGAGAATGTAACAGGAGACTATAAAATATATAATGTGACAGGAGACTATAGCATAGAGAATGTGATATGATCCTAAAACATAAAGAATGTGACAGGAGACTATAACATATAGAATGTGACATGAGACTAAAACATAAAGAATGTGACAGGAAACTATAACATAAAGAATGTGACAAGAAACTATAGCTTAGAGAATGTGACAGGAGACTATAATATAAAGAATGTAACAGGAGACTATAATATAAAGAATGTAACAGGAGACTATAATATAAAGGATGTGACAGGAGACTATAATATAAAGGATGTGACAGGAGACTATAAAATAAAGGATGTGACAGGAGACTATAACATAAAGAATATGACATGAGACTAAAACATAAAGAATGTGATAGGAAACTATAACATAAAGAATGTGACAAGAAACTATAGCATAAAGAATGTGACAGGAGACTGTAATATAAAAAATGTAACAGGAGACTATAATATAAAGGATGTGATAGGAGACTATAATATAAAGGATGTGACAGGAGACTATAAAATAAAGGATGTAACAGGAGACTATAACATAGAGAATGTGACAGGAGAATTTTCTGTTTGAAAACAGTGGGCCAAATTGCTGTAAGTCCAAGGCCGTAGCTAGAGGGGAGGGGGTTTGGGAGTTCAAGGCCCCCCCAAAAAAAAATAATTTAAGAACAAAATATATATGACTTTATTTATGGTTCAAACAATATAAACATTAAGATACAAGTACAAATTAGGGAGCTGTGTAACCATAAAAAGCACTTCAGATAGCTTCTAGAGGTGTTTAATATTTAGAATTTTTCCTAGCCTCAGGCAGTTAGGGGGCTATGTTTCCATAAAACACACTTCAGATAGCTTCTAGAATTGTTTATCATTTAGAATTTTTTCTAGCTTCCGGTGATTGGGGGATGTACCCAACAACAACAACAAATTGTTGGCTGGCTACGGCCTTGTGTATGTCTACGCTGACTATTTCCTACTCACATCGGCAATCCGGGCCGTAAAAATGAAATCCAACGGAAGTGTAGTTCAATAAGAGTATAATTCTATAAATTAACAGCATTTTTGTAAATTAAATAAAATTTGTTATTATTTCATTAAGGGTTGTCTTTAAATTACATAAAAAAAATTTTTTCATGATTTTCGATTACCTCTCTTTCCTCATGTAGGGGACCGAAGATTTTCCATCATACCGCCCAACCCCCTTCATCTTACCGGTAGACCTGCTTATTTTTTTAATTAGATTATTTTAATTGTTTAGTTATTTGACAAAATGATTGATAGTAAAGGAATAATATTAAAATTTAGAATAAGTTGCTTAAATTGCAGTAAAATTAGGTGTAACACATCCTAAGGAAATTAAATATAAATGAAATTACATACTAAAATGTTTAAATAAATTTTATTTTCTGGCAATTTTATTAATAGATTTTGGCTCACAAAAAAATTGATAAAACAATATGTAAGATAGATTCTGATCCCCTTCCTAAAAACTCTTATGTAATCAGTAATGGAGATGTAGATTCTATCCAAAGAAAATCACGCAACAAATTGAAAAACATGCGTTAAATGTTTCAAATAGCAGCTGATGAAGAGCTTGCTCGTCAGTTTGTTAAATGAAATATAGGTAGCGCTAGAATTCAAACCTTTCGAACAATGTTGCTGAGAGTATCCCGCGTAGCTTATTGCATGCGACGATTTGAATATTTTTTTTAACTTGTCTCTTGAAAGCGGAAATGTTTTTTACAAAACAAAATCCAGGACGTTTTCTTGAACACTTACTAAAACGTGACAGTGTACGAAAACAGGAAAATCCAGAACGAGTGATTATTCTATGTATGTCACAGGGATACAATAGCACGTCGACCTTTTCGTATATTCTATTGCGAGCTTGACTAGATAACGCGTGGATCGATATAGTTTCCACGAGCGATTTAATAGTGCAGCTGCTTCACTAAATAATATCCCTGAGTGAACTGCACGCTTCTTATATGGAAACAGCGTTGCAATTTTCTTCCTTTTCCCGTTTTAAAGCTTCCTTCCTCCAAATATACGATAAATTTAACAACATTGGACTGTCGATGTGTAAATAATATGATTGACTTAGAACAATCAAAATCTGTCAAAATATATTTTTGTTTGTAAATAATACCGGTACTTAATGTATTTGTAAATCAAAAGTTCAATGCAAAACATCACATTTTTAAGATAATCAATCAAAAACATCGACGGCACGAGCATCAAACCTTCTACATAGATGGTTTAATTAATTTTTTTTAGCACCGCATCTTACTAACTGTTGAAGTTATACACATATGTACTAATTACGCTACTGAATTAGAGATGAGAATGGTTGAATTTAGATTAAGTGTATCAGCATTTGCGGTAAGGAAGAGTGGAAAATCATATAGGAAAAACCACCCTCATTACACCCAATCTGCAGTCAAGTCTATTGCTAGAGTGACGCCGTAGACCATGCGGCCACCGAAGCGGGTGTCATCAAATATCGATTATGAAGGTTCGACGCTCTATTTTGTACCTCTCACTGCTAGTCCGGGCTATACTTTATTACACTAATAGAGTAGTTATGAGAAAGGTAGAATTTTCAGGAAAAGTATGGCCTACCCGTAATGCGTGGCAAGAGATTAGGAAACCACCTTGGGAAAAATAACTTCAGTAAAATCAACCATGATTCGAACCCGGACCTCCCAGTTATCATCCTGCCAGACAATATACATTTGACAATTATTCTGCGTGTCCACCAATACACGATTAAGATATATTAAGTAATAATCAAAATATAGAGCATTTAAAAGTCAAATGTATATGCTACCTTTATAATTAGATCAGCCTTACGACTTGAAATCTAAGAGGTATTCCACTACACATATTAAAAGGGCTTTTAAAATTCCTGATTAATTGAGTTCAGAAATAATTGTACGCCTCGTCCAAAAGTATGTTTCTAGGTGTGCTGTTTTCGTGAACTACCTTGGGGAATGTTTACTTTGCGGGCAGCATACCTTCGTATTATTTTAAAAATAGATTACAAGCAACTTATTGAAACTATTTCATGCAAAAAAAAAATTAATCTAATCATAAGTATTTTATTGTGGAACATGGAAATAAATTGGTCAAAAGACATACCAAAGAAAGGGGTAGGGTAGAGGGAGTTTGTGGGTTAAAACCCTTCTTAAACTGCGAAAGTATTAAAAATGTATTGTTGTGTTCCTCCTCAATGCCTGTGCGTAGTTTATTGGTGTCCTAAAAACTGAATTAAAAAATATGTTTTCTTAAATAAAATCTTTGCCATTTCCTGTTTGTGCCATTTCCTCAAGAGTTTACCCCCTCCCCCCAACCCTCCTTTCACATTATAATAATATTCCTGACACACAAAAATAATTTGATATTTTCCTTAGTTAAAAGTTTTTGTCTACACCCTATTATCATCGTATCTTATATTGTATAGTTTCCACTAAAGAGCTATTAAAGTTAATGGAAACATCATTCTAAATAAGATAAAAACTTAAAAATTAGAATCCAAAATGTGACTATTTTCATAAGCGCGCGTAGTAAAATAGATACTTCAGACGACTGTAGAGATAAATATACGGACAATTTATTGATAAGGGATGGACGACATAAAATCATGATAGAGGTCGAATAATATATCGCTGCTGACAGCCGCTCGTATGGGTTCAACTCACTTTTTCCTCAAAGATGAAGACATCACAGGAATCTGTCTGGCAACACAGACGCAAACAATCACCCCTGGAACTCACGTCTACCTCATTCAAGTACCTAGCACCCATCCGAAGCGAGTCATCAGTCCTAATAATCTTGTCCAAATGTACATCAAAGTTTTCGGCACACAATCGGATCTTTTAAAAATAGACGCTGTCTTTGCAGTGTTTGGTACGAGCTCGTGTGCGATAGATGTCGCTAATAAAACACAAACACACATTTGAAGCGGACCCAACATGTTTGAGCACTTGCTTAAGCGAATGTAAACAATTTAGATAGGAAAATGTACAAAACGGAATCGTTCACGATAGTTAAGAATTGTCTAGCACATGGGTCGATGACGGCTCTTTGTTGTTCAGGGATACATACTGCCAACATAATATAGGTAAATAGCACTAAGCAATGCATTAGTAATTGAGGTTTACAATGTATTAGACCTTTTGAACATAAAAACACAGATACTTTTATTTGACTGTTTCTTTGATATTTTTTCTCTTCCTCATGTTAATGAACAAAAAGTAATTATCTCGGTAAAATTGTGATTTGATCGATTTCAACCATTAACTAGGCTTGGTTCATAATTATAAAATTAAGAATAAGACGTAATGTATTAAACACACGTTTTGCGTTAAGTTGGTTTACGAATTCTTTAATTCATACTCTACAATGAACATGATAAGTCTAGCCAGTAATATATTTTATCAGTAGCGGAGTGGTCTAGCGTAGTATAATTAAACCATAAAAGTGTCAAGTAACTTTAATCTAAATAATATTAAAGTGCTATAATTCTTCGGGGATTAAAAATACATAAATAAAAGAGAAAGATTAAAGGGATAGGTGGCGTATTTTTCTAAGTTCGGCCATGTACTTTCAAGTTCCTAATGCCATAGACTAAGCAATTACTAATTAATAGATGTATACTATCTAAATTAATTAGTAAAAACTACGCCACTAAATGTCATATTGTGATTGCTCAACTATTGCTATTCATTTGTTAAATGTTTATATTTTGTTATGTCATAGAAAAGTATTGTATGGATACCAAGTTTAACTAAGTAAAAAAAGAATGGTTTATATGTCAAAGTTTTTTTAAATTGTGTAATGTCCTAAACGTATCCAATAACGCTTAATTTTTTTAGTATGAACCTAGCTTAGATAGTTTGTTCAAACACTTCCTGCTGCTAGTTCACTGAACTAAAGTCTCTCATATGGCGACAAGTTCATCCAGTCTTGCGGCAAACTCTAAAACTATCACATACATAAAAATGTTCGTGGGTGGTAATGAGCTAATGATTGATGGTGCTTTTAGTAGTTGAAATGTGTGTTAAGTAATGTTATTACTGGTCTAGTATTCTATTGGTGTGATACGGTTTCGTGGCTGTTTGCAAGGCAGTTTAGTTATTAGACGGGTAAGTCTCGGGTCACTACCCTCCCATTTTCCGGTTACTGGTTACATTAACTTCCTTCTTTGTTGTGTCGGCAATAACATTACTTTTATCTCGGTAACAAAAAGTTACACTTTGGTGAGGGATTGAACATAATTGGGTGAACAGCCAACTTTTAGGGGCAGTGAGCAGAATAATAATACCTTTAGGTAATGTGGTCAGGTATGTTTCTAGGGACAGGGGCCAGAACATACCTCTAATAATATCAGGCATGTTTCTAAGGTTCAATTTCTGACAACTCGGGACTATTACTTCAAAGATGTGTATTTACTGAAAACTAATCTAAGAAACCAGAGGTCACTCGACTATTTTGCTTATAAAAGATCCACTCTCTTTGTTTGAGAACATACACACCTAAAGCTATATTCCAAAGAAATATAGTTTTCACAAAATCACATTTCACCTCTTTTAGGAGCAAACCAAACTCTTGAAAAACAGATACATCTATCTGTTTATCTTGTTTGAAGAAATCTTGACCAGCTACAAATAAACCTCACATAATAATCATTTCGAATCAAGTCGAAAACCAATCGATAACAACTACCATGTCTGTTAGATGACATCACACATTTAAAAGCCAAAATTAATGTCTAAAATAATGAGGACAAAACCCAATATTTGTACCTTTAAGGTAAAATTTTTCTCTTAAAAAAAAAGTGAAAATCACACAATTTGTACTAGTATTACACTCACAGAAGTGTGGGGAAGCTAATGACACTAAGTTCATAGTTCATAGTAGTCGTGTCCGTAATCCCTGTCTTGTTACAGGATACCACAGCAATGGAGTGTGGTTTGTTCAGTAACTCTGGCTCGCCCAGCCCTGTCATTACGGAGGTACCAAGTCGAGCTGGTAGCGGACGCAGTCCTGCCAAGTCTGGTCTTCATGTCAATTTTAATGAAAAAGGCTTGGAAGTGAAGGAGCGCAGGGAGAAATTTCTAACAGCCAAATATGGTACTCACCAAATGAGTCTCATTCGTAAGAGACTGGCCGTGGAAATGTGGCTCTATGACGAACTGCAGAAATTGTACGAGTCCTCGGTGAGTATTTATTTTGAGACATATTTTTGGGGAATTTATATACTTGGCTAGAAATACATAAGGCCTATTAATTTTGTTTCCAAACACCAAAACAAAAGAGTGAGATTATGTTTCTCGCATGTCCTAACAAGGGATGGTTGTGTTTGATATCTAGGCCACACAATATACTGCTGTGTGATTAGTATGTACGTTGATGTTTGTTGGTTGAGCATTTGAATGATATCTGAGATATCAATATAGTATGTTTATTTTTTAAATACAGTTGTCATTTTTTTCATTTGATATAGGCTTAAATTTTTAATTCAGGGCTGTAGAGTTGGTATGCCAAGCCTTCGGCTATGACTACAACTCTTTCAGAAATGTCTAAAGTATATTATTAGTAATTAAAAATTTACTGCAGTAAAATTCTCCAATGCAGATGACTTCATGGGAAAGCTTCTTTGACATGAATATATCTTTGATTCAATTTGTTGATCAAAACTACATATGTTGGTCCTGAAGAATAAAAAAAAAGTATAAAATTAAAATGATATATAATTACCATATATACTGTTATGATATTAAAAGTTTTTATTTTGAAGGCGGAGTTGGAGCTGGCACATTTTTATTAACTCCGCCTGAAATTGCTTCTGAGCTCGACTCTATAGCCTTGTTTTAATTTTATAAATACATTTTGTGTGAATTGTTAATGAAGTTTGAGACTTCCTTTTGAACTTCTCAATAAGTTTGGCAACAGTGTCTTGTGTGATTTATCTTCCTGGGGAGTGTCTACTGTTGAATTTGTCTGTCACAAAAAATCACAGATTATTTATAATTAAATGTGTATATTCTTATATTATTTGTAAAATACTTAACAATATTAGCTAAGGTCAATACGACAGTCGCATTTAGTTGCATACCGGCCCCCCAACCTTATTTTATTTTCTCTTCTGATCTGCGTGGATCTCGGGGCATCCCCAAACGACGGTAGGGGGGCTCGAGCCTCTTGAAACCCCTCTCGTGGGTACGCTACTGATGGAGACCTTTGAATTATTCTATATATTTACCTATGATGCTTTACATTTCAAACTATCAACATACAGTATTTCATTCTAATAGTGGATAAACAAATCTTTTATTAACATTCATTTCACAAGCATCGATATGTAGACTAATAAGATAGGTTATTTTTTTGTTCAAGTTTTGTTTAGTACTTAGTAAAGAAGGAAATGTTAAGTGGGGTTTTTTTCCCACTAATAACTTGATCTTTTTATTCTGTGATTGACCACATTTTATCTTCTACTATCCACTATTTAGAAACAATTGTGGATTAGTTCAACATGTCAATAGTCGACCTCGGTGATCTTGAGGTAAATGTGCTCGCCTCAGGATCTAATATTTGTGGGTTCAACTCACCCAGGGTCGACATATTTTTCCCCCCTTGTAGGGGAAATAAAGCCGTCGGCCCCGTATCGATTGTGGCATGTAAAATAACTCTGGAAAATATGTGACAGTACCCTTCTAACCAAAATTGGTGGGCCCTTTCGCTCTTGATCATGTGCTGATATAATCAATCGGTTCATAAAGTGTACGTTAAATATCTCAAATAGATAAAAAGTCAATAGTACTTCTCACTTTTACCAGTTTTAACACCACATTTTTTTATTTGCAAACTAGTATTTGTGAGTTGGCTTGGAGGGTATTTTTCGTGGATCGGTTTTTCGCCCATCAGTTTTCCACATCTTATAGCCTACATCATCTATGAATAAAGTAAATAAATAAAACTCTGCAATAGTTAATGTAGATTGTATTATAAGAGCATATCATATTTTATGTTGATAAAATCTCACAACACTACTGTAAAGATCATTATCAGTTACTCTTCATATTCTAATCACTATCTTTGTTGAAATATGTTGAAGGTCATCAACTAATAGCTTTAGATAAGTAATCACTTTGCTCTTATTTGAGTCTTGTTGTATTTAGTACACTTTGTTGTAGTAAAATATCAACTCTTTTAAGACAGCAGAAGTACATGAACCAGAAATACCTGGAGTTTTTTTTTAATGATGGTCAAATCAATATTATATGTAGGGATGAGTGTTGAATTGTTCCACAGGCAGTTAATGTTTTATATAGTATTAATAATATCACTAGTAGATGTTGGCTAGGTTAAATGGGAAGCTTTTACTCCTACTCTAAGCTTATATTTTGGGTAGTTGGGGGTGGATATAGAGGAGTTAATGTCTCTATTCTGTGTATATTGTATTGTTCCAAGAGATCACCAAGAGCCATTAAGTGGAGGTGGATATAGATTAATGTCTCCATTTTTTGAATATTGTATTGTTCCAGGAGACCACTAAGAGCCGCGAAGTAGAGGTGGATATAGACGAGTTGTTGGATATGGACAGTGATGATCGCAGGAGAAGACATCTCCAGGTAAAAACTTTATTATTTTTTGTTCATACTTGCGCCACAGGATGTTGAGATTGTCGTGTTACTTTATTTAAAAATATACACTATAGCTTCCTGGACGATGTTAGTATCGAAATGTGAGTTTTGACAGTATCTGGTGATAGTCTTAACAGCAAATAGCACCTACCATAGTCGGCTGTAGAGAAAGGGCAGGGGTTAAAATAAAGGATTGGCTAGAAATTTGCACAGCTCAGATTCATCAACTAAAGCTTTCATAGATATGTGAAAAATGCAAACAAGATTAGCGCTATTTGACTAGAAAACAAGAAACACTTTTAACACTTGTAGAGTATGATATCATACTCTACTTCACCGCACGCTCTTAGCCACTGAGCTTATCGTAATACTAGAGGACCTCACTAACCCCGACAACGAACTGGAACAATACAGTATGTTTCCAGAACATCCAACAATGAGGAAGGATAGGGTTTTTTTTAAAAAAAATTATATTTTATTTTGAAAACTCCACTATTTTTCTCGTTGTTTCAGGAGCTGCTGGCTGATGCTAAGAAGTCTCCACATGAGGTCAAGGTTAGTATGCTACCAAGCACTTGTTAGTACTGTAGCATGCATCCATTAGTACCAGGGATATGGAGTCAGAGTCTGTAAAAATGTACCAACTCCAACTTTGGCTTCAAATAAAAACTTATATTATTATAACATGTTTTACATCCATTACTGTTTACAGCCTGTGGTCTGGGTCACCTTTTTTTTTTCAAGACATATATTTTACACTCCTGGCTTGCTAGGCCTGTCGTAGCTTCATATGCCTTACAATCTAACCTAAGACTAGGACAGGCACAACATCAAGCTCCCAACTGTTAATTCACCATTGTGGAAGGATAAACCTAAATTTCACCAATGATACTTTATTTTGGTCATGCTGGGAATCAAACCCCTTATCTCAGTAGACAGACACGCTACGGACTCGGCTAAGGAATGATATAGCAATATATGGTTAATATATCATTTTAATTTTATACTTTATTATTTTTTTAGGACCAATATTTGTAGTTTGGTTTGAAAAATGTATTTAAATATAAATTCACAATTCCAAGCATTGGAGCACTAATTGATATAATTAGGCCATTTATAAAAGAGTCTGAGTCGGTCAGTTGAAAAATAGAGGAGTCGAAGGCTTGGCGTACCGGCTCCACAACCCACATTAGTACTGTGTGAAGCTCCCGTTAGTACTACCATATACCAAGCACCCATAGGTACTGAAGATACAGCCAAATTGCAAAAGAACTTAGAAATTTTTTCGAAAGACAATTCCAACCACTTTTGAAATATTCTTTAAATGTATTAATTATTTTCATATTTACTAAGGCGGCCTGATAAGTCGTGTGTACCAAAATAGGTATGGTCAAGTCTTTTTTGGAGGTTCATCCATTAAAAATAATATTTAAAAAAAAAGTTCATTTAATTATGATTTGTTCTACAAATTTGTTAATTATTCTTTAATCATAAACTGAAACTGACGAATACACTGTTTTTAAACGATCAAATATTAACTATACCTATTGTTATGTTTCAGAAGTTTGTTGAGGACTTGCTAGAACGCGCCAAGACCCTGTGAGCGCCCGGCTCATTGATCTTCCCGCCCTCCCCACCCACCACCAGTCTCAGCTGGACTACATTAATTTATTATTTAGGAGACGAGTGTCCCTGTTAAGGGGCAGTGATGTGGTTGTATGTTGTCAAGTTGTCTCCATTTACAATCTTTACATATTTGGTTTGTGCTTAACCAAATCTGAAGTGATTTTTTTTTTAGAAGATGATGATGCTTTGTTTTGACGATGCCCTTTTTTTTTAATGTTTAGGTTTTTAAAACCAAAGGTTCTTTTTATTTGTGTTTACTGACAGCGGTTTATGTTCATAAATATTTACGGGTTTGCAGAGTTGGTCAAGGCTCGAAGCATGAAGATGGAAACTACTGTATTACTGAGACATAATTTAATTATTTCTTTATTACGTTGAACATTATTAACTTAGGATATTGATTTATACAACTATAAAATCAAGCAGAATGTATAGCACTCTGAAACAAAACATGTTATAATATTCTTTTTATTTTTTATTAGTAGATATTATGTTAGGCCCTTTTTGCAATGTAGATTTGCTTTGATTCATCTCAGATTAATTGTTTACCAAATCAAATTTCTTCTAAAATAAAACACCATTCAATGTTGCAACGCTTTGGCATCAAACTAAGTAACCCCCCC